>JACEHZ010000623.1:0-135562 GCA_017893485.1 Hemerocallis citrina | reverse complement strand
TAACTAAGATTCTTGGCACTAAGAATCCGGCAGACATGCTCTCTAAGGTGGTGGGTAGCAGGAAAGATCAGTTTTTCTATACAACTATCGGATTGTCTCTAGGTTAATTGTTGAGGAGACTCGCAAAGGCACAGGCCTAGACTAGGCCAATGGAAGAATGAAGAACAGGTTAGAGACTTCTTGTATATGTCTCCAAGTGGGAGATTGTTGGGGTTTGTGGATCCAATACACGATAATGGGGTTGAAGAAGTCAGATGAGAAGGAGAGTCGAAGTGGGAGCAAGAGGCCAGAAGTGGTTTGAAGCTACAGGCAGTGTTGCGGTCGACCGCAATTCTGCCTGTAGCTTCAAACCACTTCTGGCCTCTTGCTCCCACTTCGACTCTCCTTCTCATCTGACTTCTTCAACCCCATTATGCGCGATCGACCGCACCCCCTGATCGCGCTCCAGGAAAATGTACGGTCGACCGCGCAGTCGACCGTCCCGCTCTCTGACTCAATTTTGTAGCTTGAAGGAGTGACCGGTCCACCGCGCAGTCGAACGACTTGCTCTCTGTTGGAACTCGTGCAGTTGAAGGAGAAGACCGGTCGACCGTCATGATGTTGCGGTCGACCGTCCCGACGCTAATTGATGAGCGGATGAGATTAAAGTTGTGGAATCCTATATATATTGTATTGTGTACGATTTTAGGGTTAACTGAAAAGAAAATAGAGATCTACCAGCCATCATTAAGAGGGAGGGAGATAGAGAGAAACTCTACACCTTGTTGGTGAGTTCTTGAGAGATTTGTAAACCTAATCTTCATATTTCTAGTGAAAATTGCAGGAGTGCCTCTGCGCGGGGAAGTGCCATTGTTTTGGGTGAACCTCGAAAAAATCTTGTGTGTTCTTGTGTGTTGCTTGTGATTGTTCTGTATTCGCTTGTTTTGATTCTATAGTTCTTTCATCTCGTCGTCGTTGTTGAGTTATTCCGCAGTTAGAATTCAACAACTATATGCATTCCAGGTAAGTTCAAGTTAATGATCAAGAAGGCAATGGTTGAGCTTAAAGGTAGATATATTGTTTTCTCATATAATATGTTTTCTAGTTCAATTAATTTGCTAGACGTCCAAAACTATTTTATAAAATCAAACCAGGTGCACCGTTCGGCACGTGTCAACGGGCAAACCTAGTATATATATAACATTGAATCCAACTATTATTAAAGATAAACTTCCTATAAGTTTTCGGTAAGAAATGATGTACGTATAGCGAGGAGTGATTCTCACATTTAGGCCACTTGGAGGAAACTATTTGCGTTTTTAGGCCACAAGCCAAACTATTTGCGTAGAAGGCTAGTTGAAGATAATCTTATAAAAACAACCCTATCTTTAAAGATATTTGTACGGCATAAAAACAGAAAATTACATACCCCATTTAAAACTGGATAATTCACAGAAAATAAAGAAAATTAAATTAAAAAATCTTTCAAAGTTCAAGATTAGATACGTTGACAAAAGATTAGTAGAGAGTAAGCATATTGCTAGTAAAGAAATATCAGAATACCTATTACTAACAATAAAAGTAACTAATCAACTACCAAAGAGATACAAAAAGAAATAGCATACAAAGTATTAGATTACAGAAACGAAGAAGCAAGTTGGTATTACCAACACCTACTAGCAGAAAAAATAATAGGACATGGACCCAAAGGTTTATATGCTAAACATACAAGAGTTGGAAGAAGATTACAATGGTCCTGAAATGTTTAGTGATATAAGAAAAGATTTAAGAATCATAAATAAAAATATAAAAGAATTAGAAGATATATGACTGACTACCCAGAAGAAGAATTGGGCATAACAAAAGAAGGTATGAAAGAGCTAGAAGCCATAACAAAACTTAATATAAATATCTTGGAAATAGAAGATTTAATGGCAAATCCTAATTCAGAAGAAGTACAAGAAGCCTTGAAAAATCTAGATATAACAAACGAGGAAATAAAAATGGACCAAGATAAGATTATTGAAAAACCATCAGAAATTCCAAGTAACATGTATGAATTTCTAAGACCACCACCAAACAAAAAATATTACCAATTACCATGGAAATGGCAAAACACAAAAAGAAGAATGCAACTAGGAAAAGATAAAGAAAAAGAAACCCCAAAATACGAACCTGCAGAACACTACGAAAAAGGAATAGCAGGAAATGGAGAATGGTTAGACCTAGATTGCGTAAAAGACGTAGATAGGACAGTTGAAGAATGGGTAAAAGCGTCACTAATAGTAGGATTTAGGCAAAACCTTAATGGAAATGCTTTTGAGAAATTTATAGAAGCCATCTTTATGGGTGTAGTAGCAAAATAGTGGAATGGGCTTGAGGAAGAAGAGAGAAATACTATAAGAAAATCAAGACCAATTGATGGTAGAGGAACTGAAGAAAGCTCAGCACAACGCACGTTAGGTTTAAAAGAAATAATTACAAATTACGAAAAAGCAATAAGAATCGAATTCAGTGTATATGATAAAGGAGAAAAACACACTATATATAAAAATAATCAAGCAAGATGGAGACAAAGTAACTTAGAAATATGCGACATGTGCCATTTTGACAACTATACTTGTGAATTCCGAGAATACTATCAAGATAGTTATTATACAAAAGAAGAACATAGTCCAATTTTAGACTCATTCTTTCTAAAACTACCTGATCCATAGAGTATAAATATATATAATGCATACATAAGTGAGAAAGTGAAACCAGAAGTAGGCACTTTAGGATATAGAACGCAATTTGTAAAAAATTATAGAGACAAAGTATGCCAAGATGCTGGAGCAACAATGAAATATTATAGAGCATATAAACAAAGAATTTGCTGTGAGGATGCAAAACCAAATCATTGGGGATGCAATAATAACTATAAATACACAAAGAAAAATAATCACAAATTCCAAAAATATCAACCAAAATATAGGAAAACATTTAAGAGATATAGAAAACCTTTCAAAAAATACTTTAGAAAAATGAAGAAAAATAAAAATAGGCAGTATACGAAAAATCCAAGAAAATGTAATTGTTACATATCTGGAGAGGTAGGACATATATCACCAAATTGTCCTAAAAGAATGAAAAAAGAAAATGTAAAATACGTAGAAGAAATTGAAGAAATGAATAACATAAATTATGAACCCATAGAATATGATGAAGAATGGTCAGAAATAAGTGAAGATGAAGAAATAATGGTAATGGAAGAAGATAGTGGAAGTAGTGAAGGTGAAACAGAAGAATGTGAAATAAATGTGATAACAGACCTAACAGAAATAGGAGAATCCTCAGAAAGAGAAGAAAACAATGAAGAACTAAGAGAAAGAATGTGCTTTGACATACAAAAATATGATAAAATTAGAGAGACCAAATTAGATATAAATCCAAAAGAAATTTTTAAACTACCAATATTTGAAAGAAAGGAAAGTACCATCGTAATAGCTAGAAATAATGAACAACCTATAGACATTGAACAAGCACAAGGCAAAACCATAATCCCATTAATAACCGAAAGAATAATAAGACAAGAGATGGAAAAAATAAGTGAAAAGACCAGAAAAACATTAAGGCACATACATTTAGGAGCTGTACAAATAATAATAAAAGCCTATTTTAAGGAAGGAATAAATACACCCCTCGAAATATACCTAATGGATAATAGGATAATATCAAGTACACAAGGTACCTTAATAGGAATAGTACAAGGAAACCTAATATACCAAAAGATAAAGTTCACAATAAAACCTAATTTCTCTATAAGCATGGCAGAAGAAAATAAATATAAAAGTCTAGTCATGTATCATAGGTTATCAGGCATAGAAATGATAGAAAAAAGCAAAGTCATGAGTATACAAATAAGAAACATTTATGCTTTCACCAGCAAACACGAGGTAAAGAATAGAAATACGGATAATTTAAAAATAGAGCCTCTATTTAGCGAAATCATAAGATACAAACCAGCTAGAGAAAACCCTGAAATGACTATACCAAATTATATAGAATTCGACTTTAATAAAGCAAAAGAAACTACAAAAGGAAAAGCACCACAAATAATGTTCGGAAAAAAATCACTATCAATAAGAAATAAACAACAAGCATTGGAATTAATACCAATAATAAATACATTAGGATACTAAAACATTAACCAATTTAAAATACAAATAGAATATTATGACAATGGGAAATGGAATAAACAAATAGCCTTAGTAGATACAGGAGCTGCCAATTCACATATTAAACAAACAAATATAAAAACCACTGAATTAATAACATTAGAAAACCCATATTACTACCTAGACTATTATAATAATAGACATCCAATTGTACATAAAATCATACTACCACTAAGGATAAATGGTAGAAAGAAAATGTTATTACACTTACACGTAGACCCAGAACACCATGTTAATGATATGTTATTAGGAACTGACTTCCTTACATCAGTACAACCTTAGTCTATTCAAGAAGAAAAAATCACAATAACAGTAAACAATAAAAGCATGATAATAAATAGGATATTGGACAAATGAATCCATTAAGAGCAACAAAAAATACATTATACATTTTAACAGAATTTGTTTACGAAGGATACAAATCAAGAAACTATCACAATCTAATAGACACCGGAGCAGGTACTAGTCTATGCCGCGAAAACATACTACCTAAATGGAAACAAGATGGTTTTAATAAAAAATCCATAACTGGATTAACTGGACAAACTATCATACTAGACAAATATCAACAAAATGTTAATGTACAAATAGGAAATTACATACTAAAAATACCTAACATATACCAGTTTGACGATATGAATAATGATGTACTCTTAGGAAATGACTTTTTCCAACAATACTATCCCTTAACTATATCACATAAATCAGTCATATTTACAACACTTTACAGACACCAAACAATAGCAATTAGAATAACCCAACCTTATTCCAGAACTGACCTACCACACATCAGAGTTTCTTCAACCCAGCGTGGTGAATACCAATATTTACCAAATAAAACTAGAATACAACAAATTTAAGTAACAACTACAAAAGAGATTTTACAAAAACAATTAGAAGATCTATGCGGAGAAGACCCCTTGGCAAAATGGAACTTAAGTGAACCCACGACATATATAGAGTTAATAGATACGAACAAAATAATTAAAATTAGACCAATAAGATATACGTACTCCAACAGACCTAGAAGAATTCAAAATACACATAAAAGAATTAGTGGAAAATAATTACATAAGAAAATCACAAAGTCCACATTCATCACCAGCATTCATAGTAAAAAAACATTCAGAAGAAAAAAGAGGTAAATCTCGAATGGTAGTAAATTATAAGGAATTAAATAAAAATACTAAGAGATTTGGATACCCACTACCAGACATGCAAATACTACTTAACACAGTAAGAATAAGAAAAATATATTCGAAATTTGACTGCAAATCAGGATTTTATTATATAAAACTAACAGAAGATTCAAAACCTTTAACGGCATTTAGCACACCTCAATGATTTTATGAATGGAATGTATTACCATTCGGTTATAAAAACAGCCCAGGAATATTTCAAGAATATATGGATAAAATTTTTGAAAAATACAACAATTTTATATTAGTATATGTAGATGATATTCTAATAGGATCAGAAAACGAGGAACAACATAAAGAACATCTACTAAAATTCATAGAAATAGTGAAAAATGCAGGTATTATACTGTCAAAAAAGAAAATGGAATTATTCAAAACTGAGATAAAATTCTTAGGAACAAAATTATCACATGAAGGAATAGAATTACAACCACATATAGTAGAAAAAATAAAAACTTTTCCTAATGTCTTAAAAGAAAAAAGAGAAGTGCAAGCTATAATAGGATTACTAAATCAAACAAGATGTTACATACCAAATTTATCAGCAAAAACAAATTGGTTGCAACAAAAACTTAAAAAGTTTAAGAAATGGGAATGGACCCCGGAGGATGAAGAGAAACTTAAAATATTAAAACAATAAACATCAAAATTACATAAGCTAAGATTACCTGTTAAAGAATGTTCTTGGATAATAGAAACAGATGCATGTGAAACCAATTGGGGAGCAGTATTAAAATTTATTGAAATAGGAGAAAAGGAAGAAAAACTAGCTAGATATACTAGTGGATCTTTCACACAAACCCAACAAAATTACCACATAAACGAAAAAGAACTACTAGCAATCTTAAAAGCTATAAAAAAGTTTGAACTATTTATAATAAATACAAAATTTACGGTAAGAACAGATAATACCCGAGCAAAGAGTTGGATTAATAAAATAATAGACTCAATCATAGCAAACAAAAGATTGATAAGATGGCAGATGGAGTTAGAACATTACGATTTCTTAATAGAAAACATAAAAGGAAAACATAATATTTTAGCTGATTTTCTATCAAGAAATTAACTATTTCACTTGTTGCAGAATGAAAACCAGAGTTCAGCAAATAGAACACGATATAGTCTACCTAAAGGAGACAGTGGAGCAATTAAAAGGAGCATTTAACCAACTACAGCCGCAAATATGTGATCTTCAAAGTATATTTTACCAACATATACGTACAGATCGTATTGAAAAAATGAGCGAAGGGAGCGAACCTATTAACCTACAAAATACAAGTGGGATCACAAAAATAGCCACACAAGAGGAAAACTCCACATCCATACAGCCCACTACCTACAAAGAGAGTTTACTCTCGGATCCTCCAAAATAGTCCAAGAAGGATTTATTTTTACAATATATTGAGAAATTATGCCAGACCACTCAGGTCAACCAATTTATCAAAACTATTTCTCAGCAACATATGAACAAAGCGATCATACTACCAGGAGCAAATCCAAAAACAGTAAGAGTATTATTCGAAAGAGGACTTATCCACTGCATTTATCCTTCTCGAGAATGTGAAGAACTTAGCCAGTTACCAAAAGAAGTATATAAAGCTGCTAAAAGTTATTTTGGTCTTACAAAGGCATCCAAAATATATGTCCGTATATTTTCAGTTATTCCAGAATACCTTGAAGATAATGAAGAACTACCAGCTGAACATATTATAAAATAGGAATGACTACACAAATCTTGTTTGGAGCAACCAGTATTATACCATATAAAAACGAAGAATTTGAAAAACTAATTCCAGAAAGAAGAGCTACTGGATTTAGAACAATGTATTGTGAACTAAAGGACATACAAAGCAGAGAAGGTAACATATGGATCTATGACAGCCTTGACCCACAAAAATTAATGATCTACAGCATAACAAAAATTAAACAACTCAGTCAAAGAAAGAAGTTTTTGACAGCTGGTACCGAATCTTGCATAAAGGAGATATGACAATGACAGAAGAAACAGCTATCCACTACTGTAGATTGATGAGGATGGAACCACACCATTCATGTGACTATTGCAGAAAAAAACAAGAGAAGACTGACGAAGAGCTGTTTCTAATGTGAAGCACGTGAAGATGTCCCCTACATAAGCAGCAATTATCTCAATTATTTAGCTATGATGTAAGCACTGATGTAAGAAAAGCAATAATTGTATCTGTGATGTAAGCAATGATGTAAGGAGAACAATAATTGTATCAGGTGTAAAGTCATCCCTTCGTCTATAAAAGGGAAGGCAGGGTAAGAGAGAAGGGCAGACGATCAGGGAGAGAAATAATTCCTCATAATCTTGAAGAGTCTGTTTGTAACAAGTTTTAAGGGAATAAAATATCTTTTCATCTATCAGCTCTTGCAGAAAATAAGGTATGAATAACTAAATCTCTTTCCCTTAGGGAGAGTTTTGTAAGGCTCTGCCTGACTGATCTTGCAAAAAGACTCATTTGCAACCTTCTATAGTTAGACTGTTGTGGTTGTCTGTACCAAAGTGCTACTAGTTGTTCTTGACATATCTCTCGGATGAAGCTCTATTGAGGGCATAGTAATCTTGAGATGGGAAGAACGTAAAAGGAGCACAGAAATCGGGGTGCATACCAGGGGTATTTTATCTACTGGTAGTAACTGGTACAGAGCAGCTCAAAGAAGTTTAACTAGGTCGGAAGCATGATGGGCCATTTTGTTTTGATTTTTTAGGTATCCTTAGAAATCTCTCTCTACTCTTTATTTTATAATCGATTATTGTTCAAAAGAACTAATGGATAATAAAAATCTTGGTATTGTCTCACCTATTTTTTAATTAATGATTAATTACCAAGGAAGTTATAGAATGCTAGTTTTTTATGTTTATTATCCTCATAGACAAATAAGCATGGATGATTGCTACGAATTCAAATTATTCTTTTTTAGTATACAACGAGTAATAATCATAACAATAAACCAAATAAATCCTGGAGAAACTAGTAATATAAATGTTGAAATAATTGAAGACCTAACTTATCACGAAAGATCTTTGTTATTTTATGAAAATGGTATATTTAGTAGTTACGTTTGGAGTCCTACGACTGCATACAGACAATTTCTAGAAGAATATGAACATAATGGAGGATAAAATAGACATACAGAAGAACTCGAAGAACCCACATATGATAGTAATAGTGAAGGATATAAGACAGAATCAGAATATATAAGAGAACTTGACGACGATGACGACGATATTCCCATCATTCCTGATTACTTTTTTAGAATTGACAATATCCATTATTTCGACGAATATTATTTTACACCAAACTTTGATCTTTATTTCAACTTTTTAGACTTTTAAAGTTTTGATACTCTCTTTCTTTTGATTTTCAGGACTTCAGGAGATTACGCGCTACGCACACCCCCCACCACACAGTTGGTATCAGAACCTTGTTTATAAGTAAGAAACTCTTACGCAATTTTAGTAAAATATTTAATACATTTTAAGCAATTAAAAAATCAAGTTCGTAAGAAAAATAGAAATAATTGCAAAAACAAAATTTAAATTACAGAAAGATCACTCATCCTATAGAAAATAGTATAGAGAAGGAAGTATAAAAGTTTATTTAAAAAACTAGCCCTTAATCGCAAATACTTTTGAAAGACTAGGCCTTAATCGCAAATACTTTTAAGATTAAACTTTTTTTGCAAATAACTTTAAGAAGAAGCCTAAATCTCTAATTTACTCAGCATTTCTCGACCTACTTTACCCAGACATTAAAAGTAACACTTCATAATTCATGTGCATTTAAACCCACTTAATCTAACTGCTGTAAAAAGTCAATAGGAAAAAGAACAAAGAGACAAAAGGAATCAGTTACTGAAGAAACTCATCAACAAGGGAAAACACCCAGATGAAAAAATGGCAAAAACAGTGAGGTCCACGCAATTTACAGCATCTTTCCTCTCTCTTTGAAGGTGACTTTTTCAGCTCAATTATCATATAGTTTTTTTGCTTTTACTTTTTATGGTTTGATTTTTATGATTAAAGAAATGGGATTCTAAGATACTCTTCTTGGTTTCACATTTGATTATTGATAGTGGTTGGAGGGTAGTTGGGGTTAATCTGTGGGTAACCCACAGAAGCATTCTTTCTTTGTAATTTAAATTTGACCATTATCTTGCTTCTCTTTCATACTGTGTTCATAGGCCTTGACTATCAAAAGAGTGCTTAAATTCTCAAATACAATTCTGTTCTGTCAATCAAAGTTTTGTTATTTTTTGGTGAATTAACCTTTTCCCTTTGTTTGCTGACATAAAAATCCAGTCTTGGGCAAGTTTTTGCAGGATTTGGTGAGAAGGAGTCTGATCTTGATGGTTTGATGACCTGAAAGTAAGTTATCTGTGCCCAATTGTTTATTTGGGTATTTGGGTTTCAATTTTGTTTTTCCAGTGCTAATTTTCATAATTTTATGGTTGAGATGATTTGTGCTCATGATTATGATTGCATGCATGTTTGTGACTCTGATTATGCAATTCAGCCTTTTATTATGCTCAATTCGGAAATAGAAAGGCAGTTTTCTTTTCTTTTCTGTAATTGATGTTTTATGGATTAAATGATGGTTATAATTGTCATGGAGATTTGTTGTTGCTTCTTGGTTTCGTAGGAATTTGATTACATTGGGTATTGGCGTTAATTTTATTTGGAAGGTTTTAGGTAGACTAGTTTAGCATGTGAGTTAGTTATCTGTTGATTGAATTTACATTTGATTGAATGTTAGACTAATATTGTGAGTGTATTATGTTTAGAATCGAAGTATAGCATCAAGTACCATCTAATGATTTATTAATCTTCTACAGAACAATCAGATAATTATTAGCCTTCTTGACTAATATTTTTAAACTAAGATTCTCGAATTGCTTTCCCTTGTTTAAAGAACTTTGAAATTGTTGCCAACCAAATCCCTCCTACATTCTTACCTAAATCGTGCTGACTATGTGCTGTACATGTTTATTATCCTTTTAACTATCTCAATCTTTTACACTAAAGCGTGCTGTCGAATATGGTACACTCTAGTCTCCGTTCATTAATTATCCAGTCAAATACTTGCTGAAGAAAAAAAATCAGGAATAGCCGGTATTTAGTTGAACCACAAAGAAACCCAATAATAGTAAGTCACTGGAAACCTTGATCGTAAAATATAATTATTATTTTGTCGTTATTGATGATGAGCAAAAGACTTCGAGATCTAGAGACATTGATATGTTCGAATAAGACAAAAGCGATGATCAGAGGAAGGAGTGTAAGAGAAGGAAGAGGGGACGGGAGAAAAGAGAGTCGACTGAGGCAGATTAGGGCGGTTCATCCACTATCGTTTCTTACATTTCATTATGCCTTTTTAGGCTGTTACTACATGATTCTCTCACAACATAGACCTCCCATTAGATGCGACCTACTTTTCGGCCGAAACAAGCTCTTTTGTCTTAGTGTTACACCCATCCCTTCCTTTCAATAGTTGTTAAGTATTGTTACACTTCTGAATTAGTTTTTCTGTGCTATCTATTGTCACACTCCTTCCAAGTATTTTAAGTTTGATCGATGCACCTATTAACCGCTTCTACACAATTCTCTCACAACATAGACTCCTCATTAGATGCCATCTGGATCTAGGCCAGTGCAAGCTTTTTTGCTTCAGCATCGCACCTGTCCCTTCTCTTCAATAGATGCAAAGTACTGGTGCGCTTCTGAATTAGTGTTCCTGCAGTTGTTATTGTTCTGTATATATATAGTCTAGCAAGTGTGATACATGTCTATCGTATTTTCTATGTACTAGTATATATATATATATATATATATATATATATATATATATATATATATATATATATATATTGGCTTATGTGCCCTAATACATTGATTGATTCTATTTCCTTTTTCTCAATCATGGTATGAGTGTCACATTGCTCTTGATCCTCAAATCCAAAATAGAGGAATCTCAACCTAAATCAATCCAAATCCAAAATCCAAACCGGGTTTCAAACCCAAACGAAAATCCAAAATTCAAAATCCAAAATCCAAACTCTCCGACATCCCGACCCCACTGTCGTCTGCGCCACCACCGCTGTTGTCCTCTTGTTGTCGCCGTCGCTTTGTTGTTGTCACTGCGTTGCCTGGGTTTCCCCAAACCCTAGCTGCCACCTCCTTCGTCCTCGGCCACTTCTTCCTTAGGCCCACCTCCTCAGTCCTCGATGGCCCTACGTCGAGCTCCCACACCCTAGATCCTACATTTTGTGATGCCACTTCCACCGCAGCGTCGCTCCCATAGTGCCACAAACCCCAACCCAGACTGGATCTGACCACAAACAACAAACAACAACCCAAAATTCAAATCCCAAACAACAAACAACCTAATCCAATTTCCTCCCGATCCCAAACAGCAAACAGCAACCCCAATCCAAATACTCCTGATTCGATCCCAAATTGGCCCAAGCTCCTGATCATGGCTTCTACTTCTTCACCTTCGCCTATCCGCTCCATACCCACTGCACCCAAAAATTTTCGGGCCCAGAAAATTATTAAATTTGGCCTCTCCACATGTTTGTGCTTCTATGAGCTTAAGACCGTGCTTATCATCTTACGGAAGGCCTGCCATCCACGACACCTCCTACCCCTTATTCAAACTCTACTGTTACTTCTCCTGCTGCATCAGCTTAAACTCTTAAGGAGTGGAAAATCCATGATTCCCGAGTACAGGGTATTCTTTGTTATTCATTTGTCGTTAAGTTGCTCTTCTTCTGTTTGCAAAGTCTATTTGGACACATCTTCAAGATACTTATGAGCACTCTAGTTATGCTCTTGAATATGCCTTCAATCAGGAACTTATTGCAACCACTCAGGGTGATCAATCTATATCGGATTTCTTTGCTTCTCTTTAGAATTTGTGGCAATGCACTTGAGGAGCCCTGTAAGGAGAGTTTGTAGCATCACATAATTGAAAATTTCTTTATGAGTTTTTGATTAGGCTTATGTCTGCTTATGTCTCGTGAGGCAGTTCCTACCTTGGAACAAATCAAATCAGCTGTGTTAGCCGAGGAGACCAATTTGCGAACAACTTCTCTTCTTCCTGCGCCACAGTCTGACTGTTCCTTCACAGCTACCTTTGCAGCATAGCTCATCATCCTTTACTTCCTCTTCTTTCTATCCGACGAGACCAAAGAAGTGACGAGTTTGGGCACACCATTGTTCAGTGTCACAAGCATCTGCGCTGACTTCGAGACCTCTTGTAGCTGCTACTGTTGAGACCTCTAGTGCTTATCATCTGGCCCGGCTCAGTCAGCTTGTATATCAACAGCTCAATCATCAGCTCCATCAGATGGACATTACTGCTCCTAATGTCTTTTCTTCTGTTGCTCCAACTCGTCCGCCGCAAGCCATCGGTACTACTACTTCTCGCTCGTCCTCACAGCCTCCATGATTACTTGATTCAGGTGCTTCCTATGACATGACCTCAGATGCTTTTATTCTCATAATTGCTATCCCTCTTTATCTTTTAATTCTGTGCGTACTGCCTTTAGAGATCTCCCTATTTTCCAACAAGGAGCTTTCTCCTCTCCAACATTTTTTCTCCCCTCAGTTCTTCATGTTCCTAATTTATCTATGAACCTAATTTCTATTGGACAAATCGCTTATCACAATTGCACTATTACATTTGACTATTTTTTTCTCATACATGATCGCTGGATAATGGCAATCCTTGGGGCTGGCCGTAGGCATGATGATACCTATTTCAATTGCCAAAGCCTTGAGTTCTACTATTCCTAACATGAGTGGTTGACATCAACATTTAGGTCATTTTTGTTCTTTCCAATTATCCACTTTATTTCAGTTAGGTGTCTTAGGTAGTGTGTCTTAGCAATATACTCCCAATTTTAATGATTGTCTGGGTTGTCATCTTGGGAAACAAACTTAATTATCTTATCCTTTGAGTACTAGTTGTAGTTCTGGTTTGTTTGAGCTTGTGCATTCTGATGTTTGGAGCCTTCTCATATATCCAAATCAGACTATAAATATTATGTTGTTTTTATAGATGATTACTCACATTATACATGGATTTATTTCATGCAATCTCGCAATCAATTTTTTAGTATTTACAAAACTTTTGTCACAATGATTGCCACACATAAGATCAAAATCTTTCGTCCTGACTCTAGTGGAGAACATATGTCTACGGAGTTTAGACATTTCCTAACTACTCAAGGAACCTTTCCTAAACTATCTTGTCTTGGTGCTCATGCTTGGCACTGCCGAAAGAAAACATAGGCATGTCATTGAAACCACTAGAGCCTTGCTTTTTTCTTCCTTTATTCCTCCTCAGTTTTGAGCTGAATTTACTCTTACTATTATCTACTTAATCAATATTCAGCCTTCAACTGCCATTGGTGGCAATACTCTTTTCTCCTTACTCAGAGGTCAACCAGCATCGTATAATCACCTTCGAATTTTTTGATATGTTTTTATGTTCTCCTTCAACCTCGCGAACGTTACAAATTATTCGAACAATCTGTTGAGTGTGTATTCCTTGGTTATGATCCTGAGCGGAAGGGTTATCGTTGCTATGATCCCAAAGCAAGATGTATTATTGTCTCGTGATGTTCACTTTGTTGAAGATCATTTCTACTTCGGTAAAATTGACATTTCTACATATGATCATCATTTTTTGAATTTTGTATATCTTTTTTCCACCTTCCTTGATTCATCTTCTATGATTACAGCTCTGCCTCCTATCCTTCCCACACATACACAAGAGTCGTCCTCCTCTGTCTTGTCCTTCCTTAGTTCGTCATCGTATTTAGCCACTTCCGCATTACTTTACTCATCGTACCCATGACACATGACCCATCGATGCCTTTACCAGCTCCTACAGTACCTCCCACCTACTGGTCCGACTCAGTCTTGACTATCCTTTGAGGTCTGATCGTCCTCCTCTTTGGCTTACCTACCTATTGCTGGTAATTCGGAGTCTGCTGCTTTCCTTGCTGCAATTCATTCTCATATTGAACCTCAAATTTCAAAAAAGCATCACATGTTCCAGTTTGCCAGTAGGCTATGGCATATGAGTTGAATGCCTTAAGCAGAATAGACACTTGGGAATTTGTTCCATCTCCATCAGGTGTACGACCGATTACATGCAAGTGGGTGTATAAGATCAAAACTCGGTCCGATGGTACTATTGAACGCTACAAGGCTCGTCTTGTTACACGAGGTTTTCCAACAAGAATGAGAGATTGAATATTTTTTGTGTTAGGGATTTCTACTGAAAACCCCTCTTAGGATCTTGTTGAGTTATTCGATACAATCAACACAAACTACCAAGCACACATGAGATCATACCAAACACACCAAAGCACACACAAATTGTTCCGGTTGGGGCTTTCGCCTTAAACCGAGGGAGAAGAAACCCAAGATGTTATTCAACTATAGAAGATACAAGAATATTATAATTCTCACCACGACTATCTCTTAAGCCTCACCAACAAGTACTAGTTGTTTACAATTAGAGAATCACTCAATCTCTCTTTCAACGAAGTACTCTCTCTCTCTCTCTTGGCTCTCAATGGTGGCCAATAACAATAATATATAGAGATCTAGAGAAAACCTAGTTTGATATCTTGATACAATAGCCGTTAGATGTTACTGAAGAGATAACCCTACGATAAGAGCTGTACGATCTGACTTGAAGAGCAAGTTGGTCTTCTCATGAATTCCCAAGATCCGACCCAAATAATCCATCAGCGCCGCGTTCGGTCGACCGCACCACAAGGTCGGTCGACCGTCCCCCTCTCGAGAACTTCTGCAGAGTAGGACAGTCGAACGAACTCCAAGTACGGTCGACCGCGACTCCTGCTGCTACTGCTGCTGCCTATTTTCCTTACTTCCACTCTGTCTCCGATCGTCTCGATTCCTCTATCGTCTCATCGTCTTCTTATCCAACATAGTATGCAAGACATAAACCCAACAATCTCCACCCTGGATTGCATACTCATGAATCCGCACCTGTGTGATTTAAAACCTTCTACTCTTTTCCTTCTTTTCTTGCAAACAACTCATTTCAATGGCTTTCTCTGCTAGTTGAATCTATCTCCACCTGTTTGTCTCCCGTTGTATGCCCCCCCTCAAGGGCACACCCCAGTAGATGTAATCATGGAGGTGCCACCCTCCACACGAACTCCACCTACCTCAAGGCTCTCTCCACTTTCCGACGATATTCGAACGTCGTAGTCTCGCTTGGATGATTCTAGTGACGGCATACTAGATGATGCTTTAGGAATAATGAGCTTCGAAACACTTGCGCAAGTTTTTCTGTTCCTCCAAAGCTGGTAGAGGTTGTGCCGACCCTGCTCAATCCCCTTCTCACCCTTCATCATCTTACGATAACTTTTCCAAACCGAACGAACTCTACCTGGATCTGTGTACCTGCAGTCCCGAGCTTCTAGAGTTCTCATGGATATAAGGCTCCACTTCATCAAAGGAAAATACATGCCCTCATCTAGTGTCATCTTCGACTAATTTGTTTTCTCACCTCTTACTTCACAAGTCTTGTCAATCTTCGTTCCCACACAACGACATGAGGCAAACTTGTAAGTAGAAACCATTACTTCACAAATCTCATCAACCTTCGTTCTCACATGACGACATGATGCAAATTTGTAAGTAGAAACCATCTCCTTCTCGGAGCAAACTTGAGAAGAACTAACCGAATCAAAAGAACAACCAAAATTCACATAAGGAACTTGCAACAAAAGCACTGTTTAAGCCATCACCTGATTCAGCGGCACTTGATTTGGCGCCTTTCTGACTCAACCACTTGCAACAGTCTCTCATGTAATGCTCAATTCCTTTGCATTGGTGGCCACAGACCTTACTCCTATATATACTTGCTCTTTCAATCAAAGTACAATCCACCTCCAAGCAACTCACAGAAGTTGATGCCGATTTCTGACTCTCCTTTCTAAGTGCATCCTCCTCCAACCCCTTGATCATACATGCTATGAAAAACTTCTCCTTGGTAGATTTCTCATCTTGCACGGTTATCATGTTGAATGGATTTGGTGATGAATATATCGAGTTGGAAACCTGTAGATCATCTGCGTTGAACGTCCTAAGTTCAGATAACTCTATTGAACTCCACTTCATGATCTAGAAGAGCGGTACTTTCCTTCATTGAGAATCTCCACAACTTTCTTTGCCGGTACATCTGACCCTGTGATGACGAATCCGAGTAGTCAGTTCAGAATCTTGCCCAAAGACTCGCCGTACTTCTCCTATACCTGATTTCACTCGTTGATGATAACTGGATTAACCCTAAGGCTTCTGAACATATCTTCTTTCACTTCTCTTGCTTTGTGTCGATTGGTCTCACTTTATCTCCTTCTAGGAGTAGATCCAAGTCCTGTTGAACCGATGCTTCAGGCATGTCCACTTTCAAGAGATCAAAGTTGATCTTGCCTTTGAACCGCTTGATCTTCGTGATCTGATCTGACATCTTTTCCAAGGAACTCGAACAAATCCTTGAACCCGATGCTCTGATACCAATTTTTAGGAATTTCTACCGAAAACCCCTCTTAGGATCTTGTTGAGTTATTCGATGCAATCAACACAAACTACCAAGCACACATGAGATCTTACCAAATACACCAAAGCACACACAAATTGTCCCGGTTGGGGCTTTTGCCTTAATCCGGGGAGAAGAAACTCAAGATGTTATTCAACTATAGAAGATACAAGAATATTATAATTTTCACCACGACCTTCTCTCAAGCCTCACCAGCAAGTACTAGTTGTTTACAATTTGAGAATTACTCAATCTCTCTTTCAATGAAGTATTATCTCTCTCTTGGCTCTCAATGGAGGCCAATAACAACAATATGTAGAGATCTAGAGAAAATCTAGGTTGATATCTTGATACAATAGCCGTTAGATGTTATTGAAGAGATAACCTTACGATAAGAGCCGTACGATCTGACTTAAAGAGTAAGTTGGGCTTCTCATGAATCACCAAGACCCGACCCAAATAATACATCAGCGCCATGTTCGGTCGACCGCACCACAAGGTCGGTCGACCGCACCACAAGGTCGGTCAACCGTCCCCCTCTTGGGAACTTCTGCAGAGTAGGGCAGTCGACCACACCCCAAGTACGGTCGACCGCAACTCCTACTGCTACTGCTGCTGACTGTTTCCCTTGCTTCCACTCCGTCTCCGATCGTCTCGATTCCTCCATCATCTCATCGTCTCATCGTCTTCTTATCCAACATAGTATGCAAGACATAAACCCAACAATTTGCTCCCATTGCGCACATGACTATTGTTTGGACTCTTATTGCTATTGTTGCAATTTGTAACTGGCCTCTGTGGCAGTTGGATGTGAAGAATACCTTCTTGCATGGTGATCTTCGTGAAGAAGTTTATATGTTTCATTCTCCTGGTCTACGTCATTCTCTAAATACTGTATGTCGTCTTCAACGTGCACTCTATGGTCTCAGGCAGGCTTAACAGGCTTGGTTTACATGTTTTAGCTCCATAATTCGCTCTGCTAGTTTTCATCAGAGTGCTCATGATCTGGCTATGTTCATTCACTCCTCTGCAAAAGGCCGCACGATTTTGCTGCTATATATTGATGATATGATTCTTTCTAGTGACAACCTTGTCCATATTTAGACTGTGAAAACATACCTACCAAATTAATTTGCTATGACTGATCTTGGCCTTCTATGGTATTTTCTTGTGATTAAAGTTAACTCTAGTGAACATGGTTGTCTTCTTTCTCAACGAAAATATATCGCAGATCTTCTGGCTCGTCCAAATATCTCTGATACTCGTACTGAAGCAATTCCTATGGAACTCAACTTGAAGCTTCGAGCAACAGATGGGCTCCTTTTCTGGAACCTATTTGATACCGACATCTTATAGGTAGTCTTGTCTTTCTCACCATTATCCGACCAGACTTCTCTCATGTAGTTTATGTTTTGAGCCAATTTTAGTCTGCCCCTACGTCTATGCACTATGGCCATATGCTCCGGGTACATTGCTATTTTTGTGGAACGGTCACTCGTTCCTTATTCTTCTCCAAGTTATCCTCACTTGTATTGAAGGCCTTTACTGGTGCGGCATGGGCTAGTAATCTTGATAATAGGTGATCCATCACGGGCTATTATGTGTTTCTTGGGACGTCTCTCATTTTCTGGAAATCCAAGAAGCATACTACAGTCTCTTGTTCTAGTTCGGAGGCTAAACTTCATGCTTTTGCCGCAACCACATCAAAGGTTTTAATTCTCGGATTTCGGACTCGTCTCGGCTCGGATCGGAGATATCAGAGATCTAGGAGAAATGTGATCATCTCGGATGTTCATTTTAGACACTCAATAAACATATTTTTTTTGTTACTAAACAAGATATTGTATGTTCTACATGTCATTTATCATTTAAATATTGTATAATGTAACTAATAATATGAATCAATCATGGTAAATATTTGTAGAATTTAACAACAATATAAAAGAGAATGTAATATAAGTATATAACTAAATTGAATTTACATTGATTAGAAAAAATATATTGGTTAATAGACTTAGTCGACCTTGCATACAATAGAGAGACGAAATCCTCACATTATCTTAGCTTAAGGTCCTATATTGAAAGACTTATACGCAAAAAGTATAACAAAAAATTTTTATAATTTCACAATAACATTAGTGTCTATTTCGGCCGAAATCTACACATTTTGGGTGAAAACGATATGGAGTATAAAATTTGTGATTTCGTATCGGCAAGCTAGCTGCAGTGGCCTTCAAAAGCTCAGTGTGCAGATTTCTTCACAAAATCTCATATGAAGTCCCAACATCAAGCGTTGCTTTCCAAACTCACTCTTGTTGATCCACCATGAATTTGAGGGGTTGTTTATATATGTATATGTATGTGTATAGTCTAGCATGTGTATGATACTTGTCTATCCTATCTTGTATGTACTAGTATATATAGTTGGCTTGCGTGCCCTAATATACTGATTAATTCTATTTCCTCTATCTCAGTCAGTTATCATCATAGTCCTTCCAATTTTTTTGGTTTTGATTTAATACACCTGTCAACCTCTTCTGTTGTAACACAGAGTGGGCAAAAAAGAATATATGATCAAAGAGCATAGGCTGGAAGGAACGCTATAGTAAAACACTTATAATTATATTTATAGTATACCTATTATGATACATTCTTTTCAACTTCAAAATATGTTATTTTTTGGTTCTTCTTTTGTCACTTAAATTACATAACGTTTGTATTATTTTCTTGTAACCAAAATGAATCTATAAAAACGTACTTCGCACATGAAATTGACAAACACAAAGACAATAATTAAAAATATATTGAATATTAACATAGAAAGATCTGAACTCCTGTAAGATTTAAGTATAGTATAGTATATAACTATATATTGAATATTAATATAAAAAGATCTGAACTCATGTGAGAACTCCTTCGGTGAGAACACCGAATGTGAACTTTTTTCCGGATATAAATTGAAAAATCCGAAACGGACATTTTGATCTACACGTCTAAATTAGTCTACGGCACAGAAACCAGTCATTTAATATTTGTTTGTCCGTGCGTTGAAGTGTTACAAATTGTATGGCTAGTAAGTATATTACAATGATATTATGGATAGACAAATGAATTTCAAATGACTTCATTTTACCTATTTAGACTAATTTATTCATTCTAAACAATGTGAAAACAGTGCAGATCATCCATGCGATTACGTAAAAAGTTCACACGAAGCTTATCGTGAAAACTAGTTCTCACATGATCACTCCCGTGTATATATATATATATATATAAACACTTTAAGAAGCTGATACCAAAAAAATCTGATACACCCAAAACAGTAAAGTTTGATATTTCAGAGAATGGAAAACGAATACCAAAATTATGTAGCAGCTACTGAACACTTGCCGAGTTTTCGACAGTGTATTTGCCATTAAGGAGTTTGATATTTGCCCTGTTTTTCGTGCAGTATTTTGAAATCAAAAGATGTGATTTTGCATAAGTGTATTTCTTTCCCAGAATGGAAATCACTTCAAATTGCTGCGGAAGATTTTTTATAACGTAATTTGTTTTTAATAACCTATTAATGAAGCAAAGATTTTTTGTTAGGCATTTGACTTGAAATTTGTTATAAAAGAAATATGATCAGTACATAACTTCTTCTCTATGAAATTGGTCCCTAAGGATCATGTGTACATATCCAACTATATACTTCTAGATAAAAGGAGTCTTTAAAACCCGATATTTAATATAATGCTGAATCCTGAAACCGATACCAAAATTAGTAAGTTGATACAAAACCGTTACCAAGAAACTTTCTAACCATGCAGCAACAAAGGAGCGTGCATATCCCAAGTTAAATCTTCGTTCAATATTATGAAATTATTATTAGGACTTTAATTGGCCTAACTTTTAAAGAGATTCAGAAACATTTTGATTTTGCTGCTGAAGATTATTATTGAAGAACTTCCTTTTTACCGACTATTAATAAAGCAAAGCTATTGTTTCAGGCATTTTAATGGAAAATTGTTATAAAAAGTGAAGGAACATTGCTTCTAGTTTTCTTTATAAAGTTGAATCCCAGTGATCTTGGATACATATCCAATTATACTACTATAGACCTTAAGATATGCTGCATCATTGTTAAACAGATTCTTGACCAACAAATGACTTAATTTTTGAATATCCATTCTTAGATAACACGGCTTGGAAAAGTCTCCTAGAAATTCCATTTTGTATTAAGTCTTGGAAAGATATGGAAAATCCCGAATTTGTGTTCCTCCTGCTAGAATTACTACATGTATTTAGATTATGCCTTCATTAATTTTACATGGTTCAGATGTCAATTTTCTATATATCCTTTTGATAATGAAATGTATGCACATTTTTGCAGAGTTTCCAGCTATGAATAACAGAAGTGGCCCAGGTAACCGTAGTTCAGTTTGGTTACAGAATATTCACAACAACAATACGATCATTTCTGCACATATCTTCTCGGTAGATCTATAAATGCTTAATCATGTCTCTTCCTTCAGCTTCCTCTTACTGTGAATCCAACCCATATCGTCGTAATGCCAATGGTGTCAACTCAGGGTTATCCCCACCATTATTCACCTCAGATAGGCAAACTTACCATTATGGATCTGATTCCTACCGTCCAGAGATGTATAGTCCACAGTGCTTCACAAATCCCGGATTAATTCCTTCAATGTACAATCTTCGAGTTTCTGCAGGATCTCGTCAACTCATTGGCAATACCCAGCCTTCCATTCTTTCTGAGAATCCATACAGCACATTTTCTGACGACTCTCCAGTGCTCTCAAACATCTATAATCAAACAAGCCACTCTCTATCAGATGAGCAGAGTCCAGACAATGAGATGGATTACTATGAAGATGATGTAAGATTGAAGCTTCAAGAGCTTGAACAACTATTGCTACATGACAACGATGACAACATGGTGGTCAACCCCGAGGATGAAGAATGGGCTAATCGCTTAAGAGATATTCTAGACCGACATCTCCAACCTCCGAGCTCTCCAAAAAAATCCTCCTCAGACTCAAACCTCAGTAGCATTGACAGCAGTAGAGAAAATCGAACACCGAAGCAACTTCTCTTCGATTGTGCTGCTGCAATATCAGAAAGCAACATGGAAGAAGCTTCTGGAATCATAGCAGAACTCCGGCAGCTGGTTTCGATTCAAGGGGAGCCACTTCAAAGGCTCGCAGCGTATTTAGTAGAAGGACTTGCCGCTAGAATGGCCTCCTCGGGTCAAGGTCTCTACAAAGCTCTCAAGTGTAAGGAACCCCCGACTTCTGACAGACTTTCAGCCATGCAAATTCTGTTTGAGGTCTGCCCGTGCTTTAAATTCGGATTCATGGCAGCTAATGGTGCGATTGTCGAAGCTATTAAAGACGAAGAGAAAGTTCACATCATAGATTTTGACATAAACCAAGGGAGTCAATACATAGACTTGATACAAACATTTTCAAAGAGGTCAAACAAACCGAGGTTGAGGATTACTGGTGTGGATGATCCTGAATCAGTGCAAAGGTCAGTAGGTGGGTTGAGGGTTATTGGGCAGAGGCTTGAACAACTGGCAAGACAGGAGGAAGTCCCATTTGAGTTCCGAGCAATAGCAGCAAAGACTGGGGACGTTACGAGTTTGATGTTAGATTGTCATGCTGGTGAGGCGCTAGTAGTAAATTTTGCATTTCAACTTCATCATATGCCCGATGAGAGTGTGTCGACAGTGAACCAGAGGGATTGCTTGCTTCGAATGGTGAAGGGTCTGGAGCCAAAGTTGGTTACAGTTGTTGAGCAAGATGTGAACACCAACACAGCACCATTTTTCCCGAGGTTTGCTTCTTTATGTTCTCCTTATTTAATTCTTTTGCTACATAATATAAAGCCTGATAAATGCGAATAGTAAATTTGGTAACCAATATATTGTTTAATAAGGCAGTTGTTTATTGGGGCATCTTAATTTTGGTTAAAACGTATTTAAAATTTATTGTTATTTTCTGATATTTTTAGTTATCATTTACTAAAAGGTGTAGTGGTAGCAAAAAGGGGTTGGGGATAGACCCAAATGAACTTGGGTTGAAGCTATTAATAAGGAATTGAGAAGTGTTAATTGACGAAGGAGGTGGCCCTCAAGAGAGTGGAGAGGAGTTTCACATAGCCGACCCTGAAATTTTGGGATAAAGGCGTGTCGTTGTTGTTCTCATTTACTTCTCTTTTGGTATGCTTTTCTACAGGCTTGTTGGTTGTCAAGAGAAATATTTGGTTTGATAATGAAAAATTGAGTGTAATCATCTGTGGCAGATGCAATCAGTAATTCTGGATGCAAACGATTCATCAGAGTTTTGCACTTGGTATAATATGAGATCCAATCTTTCCTATTTGAAGTGCTCTTCATTTTGTTCTAGTATATGCATCCTGTGAAGATACGTAACGCAACTGTTTCATACCCTAACAATACTCCCACTTCTTTTGCCTTTCTGGCGCTTTTATACCTTGTTTTCCTTTTCTGACTTATATTAGAACATGCACATAAATTCTTCTCTTTATTTTCTCATTCAGTATTTTCTTTTACCGAATGAAGGGCTACATCATATCCTTGGTCTCGAACCCGAGACCTCCCTTTCCCCATCTCAACCGTATACAGAGCTCAGTGGTCTCATTCAAATTTTTAGCCTTTATAATCTTATATATGTGCTCCCTGGCATTTGCAGTTAAAGTTTCAGTTTTTTCCACCAAATGTCCTCACTTTATAATGGTTTAACTGATTGTTGATGAAACTTTTTACTTGTAATGACAGGTTTGTGGAGGTCTATAATTACTACTCTGCCGTCTTTGAGTCGCTTGATGCAACAATGCCAAGAGAGAGCCCGGATAGAATGAATGTGGAAAAGCAGTGCCTTGCGAGAGATATTGTCAACATCGTCGCATGTGAAGGCGTTGATCGCATTGAAAGGTAGTTCTCGAGTACACACTTCAATCTATGTCATCTTATTTGACCCCTGAATTTTCTGTTAACTTCTCTGCTTTAGTGTACATCATTCACTCTGGAAATTTGTCGCATTCTACCAGAGTCTAGAGAAAAAACTAGAAAAACTATAAACCCTATAGGCTGACGCCACAAGTTCCATCTGTCAAAAACCTTGATTTGATGATGCTTCAATTATGTCAAGAACGAATTGCTAATAATGCCTAGATCTTGTACAAATACAAATTTTATAACTAAGCACCTCTTCAATTATTCCCAATATCTTATTATGCATAGTTTCAACTAGTTTTGGAGAAAAGAGGCATTTACCTTATTACAGAGATGGTTTAATTTGATTCTTTTACACTCTTATTTCACAATTCAATTTAAATACACAGACAACCAGTATGTGGAAGAAAAAGTTTAGATAGATAATAATTTTCTCGGAGAGACATCAAAGATACCTATACACATTGTCATCGTGATACTGCCAGAAATGGGAATTTTTTTTTAATGAAATCCAAACATTGAAAAGAAAGGAACCGATGAAGTTGTTTGTTTCAGCTCGCCCCTTAGTCATTTATTAAATTGCAACAAATTACTTCTCTATTTCTAACGAGAAGAACTTTTTTTGTTCCTTTTTGGAAAAACTAGGTATGAAGCTGCAGGGAAATGGAGGGCAAGGATGAACATGGCGGGCTTTGTTTCATGCCCTCTTAGCTCTTATGTGAACGGTACTATCAGATCGCTGTTGAAAATGTACTGTGCTAGGTACAAGCTCAAGGAGGAAAGTGGGGCTCTACATTTCGGATGGGAGGACAAAATTCTAGTTGTGGCCTCCGCGTGGAAATAAATAGAATTCAAATTTGGTTTTTCAGATGTATATGAATGTGTGAATGTGTGTGTTAGTTTTCTGTAACTTGGAGCTCGTCTAATGTATTTGATAAAATCTTGTAGTGGTGGTCGTAACAGGGGATACTTTTTCTGTCCATTATCGATGTTCCAAGTGACCTTGACTTTATGTATCATGAATAATGTAGCAGTTCTGAATGTGTTAATGTGTGAATGTGTTAGTTTTCTGTAACTTGGAGCTCGTCTAATGTATTTGATAAAATCTTGTAGTGGTGGTCGTAGCAGGGGATACTTTTTCTGTCCATTATCGAAGTTCCAAGTGACCTTGACTTTATGTATCATGAATAATGTAGCAGTACTGTGGTGTTCTATGTTAGCAATAAAAGGTTACTTGGGATCAAACCTCGTCCATAACTAGTCTAATGGTTTGTTTCTCTCCGCAGTTTCTGCTGTGTGGTCAGTCATACAAGTTTATCAAGAGTTTCGTAGATTTCTGTTCTAAATAATGAGCTTCCTGTACTCGAGAGTGTCAAATTCTAACTGCGGAATAAACTCAACAACGACAATGAGATATAAGAACTATATAATCAAAACAAGAGAAGAAAGAATAACCAAAAGCAACGCACAAGAACATACAAGATTTTTTCGAGGTTCACCTAAAACAATGACTACTTTCCCGTGCAGAGGCATTCCTACGATTTTCACTAGAAATATGAAGATTAGGTTTACAAATCTCTCAAGAACTTACCACCAAGGTGTAGGATTTCTCTCTACTTCCCTCTCTTTTAATGACGGCTGGTATATCTATATTTTCTTTTCACTTAACCCTAAAATCGTACACAATACAATATACATAGGATTCCACAACTTTAATCTCAGCCGCTCATCAATCTGCGTCGAGACGGTCAACCGCAACATCATGACGGTCGACCGGTCTTCTCCTTCGACTGTACGAGTTTCAACAGAGAGTAGGTCGGTCGACTGCGCGGTCGACCGGTCACTTCTTCAAGCTACAGAATTGAGTCAGAGAGCGGGACGGTCAACTGCGCGGTCGACCGTACATTTGCCTGGAGGGTGGTCGGGGGGTGCAGTCGACCGCAACTCTGCCTGTAGCTTCAAACAACTTCTGGCCTCTTGCTCCCACTTCGACTCTTCTTCTCATCTAACTTCTCCAACCTCATTATCGTGTATTGGATCCACAAACCCCAACAATCTCCTACTTGGAGACATATACACGAAGTCTCTAACCTGTTCTTCATTCTTCCATTGGCCTAGTCTAGGCCTGTGCCTCTGCGAGTCTCCTCAACGATTAACCTGGAGACAATCCGATAGCGGTATAGCAAAACTGATGTTTCCTACTATCCACCACCTTAGTGAGCATGTCCGCCTGATTCTTAGTGCCAAGAATCTTAGTTAGGTTCGACCATTTCTTCTCAACCTCCATTCTGATAAAATGATACCTCATTTGAATGTGCCGAGTCCTAGAGTGATATGACGAGTTTTTCGCCAAGAAAACTGCACTTTGACTCACACCATAGTTCACCTATGGATTGTTTCCTGTCCAACTGTTTCATAAGCTCCGAAATCCACAACATGTCTTTCGTCGCTTCTGTGAGTGTCATATACTCTGACTTCGTGGTTGACTTTGCTACAGCCTTTTGTAACTGCGAAGCCCAAATAACAGATGTTTCTCCAACTGTAAATACATTCCCTGTAATACTTCTGCAACCATCACGATCGTCCAAAAAATCCGCATCCACATAACCATGTATATGCAAAGAATCTCTCCCAAAATAAAGAGAGTGATCTGAAGTACTTGCTAGATATCTAAGAATCCACCTTACTGCATCTCAATGCTGTTTACCTGGATTCTTCATGTAACGGCTGACAACTCCCACTACTTGTGTGATGTCTGGTCTTGTAGACACCATCGCATAC
Organism: Hemerocallis citrina; assembly: GCA_017893485.1. Lineage (NCBI taxonomy): Eukaryota > Viridiplantae > Streptophyta > Magnoliopsida > Asparagales > Asphodelaceae > Hemerocallis > Hemerocallis citrina. The sequence continues at coordinate 108,792 of JACEHZ010000623.1, read as the reverse complement.
ATTAAACTTCCAACGGCTGAGGCATAAGGAATAGCAGCCATTTCCTCTATCTCTGTCTCTGTCTTAGGACACAAGTCCATTGATAACTTGAAGTGAGAAGCAAAGGGACAAGTGACTGGCCTCGCGCCATCCATATTGAATCTCTTCAACACCTTCTTCACATAGTCCGCTTGTGATAACCAAAGCTTCTTGCTACTCCTGTCTCTACTAATCTTCATGCCGACGATTTGCTTTGTTTCACCCAAGTCCTTCATTGAAAACTCTAAAGCTAATGTCTTTTTTACTTCCTTGATCTTCTCCATACATGAACCTGCTAACAACATGTCGTCCACATACAACACCATGGTAACTATATCATTGTCCTCATATCTACGACCATACACACAATGATCCGTTTCACATCTATCGAAACCTTTTCCTCTCATAAAGCAATCAAACTTCAAGTACCATTTGCCGCGGTGCTTGTTTGAGCCCATAAAGACTCTTCTTCAATCGACACAGCATGCCTTCCTTTCCTTTAGCTTCAAAACCTGTGGGTTGTCTCATGTACAGCTCTTCTTTGACATCACCATGGACAAATATTGTCTTCACATCTAACTGCTCTAAGTGCAAGTCTTCAACTGCCACAATACTGAGCAGAACCCTAATAGAAGCCATCTTCACAACCGGTGTAAAGATCTTACTATAATCAACATCTTCTCTTTGAAAGAATCCTTTCACAACAAGCCTTTCCTTGTACCTCTGACTACCATCTACCTCATCTTTGACTCTGAAAACCCATTTGTTCATAAGAGCGTGCTTCCCTGCAGGTAACTTGGTCAACTCCCAAGTTTGGTTCTGTTCCAAGGAGCTCATCTCGTCCTTCAAGGCTAACTCCCACTGAATTCGAGCCTCATCCCTCAAAGCCTCCTCAAGAATCTCTGGCTCTCCTGAATCTGTGTACAAAACATGCTCGTGAACAACACTAGCCGATGGATCGAATATCTTGGCTGGCCTCCTCTCTCGTGTCGATCTCCTCAATGTGGGTACCGGTTCACCGATCGGTTCAGGTTCTCCGAACTATTCTGGCTGTACCTGTTCGTCTTGGATAACCTGCTCATTCCAAATAGGCTCACCATGAGTCTCATGTGCTGATGTGGTACCTGTACCTTCTGCTGTACCGTAGGGCCCCCACCACTAGGGCCGCCTTCAGAATCTGAATCTGAGTCTGAGTCTGAACCCCAATCTGATTCTGAAGTGGATGTACTGTCTTGATCTATGTGCATGTCCTTGTATAGGGCCTCTTCATTGAACACTACATTCCTGCTGCGAATGACTTTGTTATCCAAAAAATCCCAAAGATTGTAACCATACTCATCGCCACCATAGCCAATGAACACATACCTTCTGGACTTAGAGTCCAACTTCTTTCTTTCTTCCCTGTCAATTAGTGCATATGCCATACAACCATAAACTTTTAAATGCGAATAATTAACAGTTTTACCTGACCATAGTTCTTCTAGAATAGCCCCATCAAGGGCACAAGACGGACAACGGTTAATTAAGTACATTGTCGTATCAACTGTAGTGGCCCAAAGATGGACCGGAAGACCCGCATGAAGTGTCATGCATCTCGCCCTTTCGAGTATTGTGCGGTTCATTATTTCTGCTACACCATTCTCCTATGGAGTCTTAGGAACTGTCTTGATTCCTCCAATATCTTTCCTTGCCAGATAGTTAACAAACTCTTTGCTAGTGTACTCACCTCCATTGTCTGACTTTATTGCTTTCACCTTACAACCCGTCTCATTCTCAACCCTGGCCTTCCAATCTCTGAATGCCTAAAAAACTTCTGATTTCTCGCGAATTGCATAAACCCAAACCTTTCTTATAGCATCATCCATGAATGTGACGAAGTATCTCTTACCACCATAAGCGAATTCTTGAGCTGGACCCCACACATCTGTATGTACCAACTCTAGCTTCACAAGCTTCTTCTCACGCCCACCCAACTGAAAGCTAACTGTCTTCTGTTTGCCCATCACACAATTCTCACAAAAATCCATCTCAACCTTCTTCAGCTCTAGCAAAAGATCCCCAGAACAAAGCTGCTTGACACCCTTTTCACCAATGTGTCCCAACCTGACATGCCATAAAATTGAAAAGGAACTACCTGCTGATGCTGTAGCAATGATATCACCTGAATCACCTCCCCTGAGTAAGTACAACGTGCACCACGCTTTCCTTTTGCCACCAACCTGGCACATGTAGTCACCTTCTATTCTTCATGCCCAAAAGTTGTTGTAAACCCTTCTTTGTCTAGTTTGCTAGTTAAGATCAAGTTTTTCTTCAAGCTCGGAATATGTCTTGTATCATACAAGACCAATTGCCCACCATTGCTAGCCTTCACTCTCACAGTGCCTCTACCCACAACTGGACATATCTGCCCATTACCAACTGAAACTGCATCAAAATCACATGTCCTGTAATCCTCAAAAACATTTCTCATGGGGGTTCAATGATAAAAAACACCTGAGTTTACACACCAATCATCTTACAAAATATTAAATCCAGCAGATAAACACAATTCATCTAGACGGGGTTCAATACATACCACATTGGCTACCTGTGACCCTGCTTGTGCTTATACTCCTCGCATTGGTCTCTCCTGTGTCCTGACTTCTCGCAGTACCAACACTCACCTTTGCGATGTCCGGTTCTTTACTTGGACCAGTGATTCCTGCTTTGCGATCTCTCTCTGTTGTTACTTCTACCACGGCTATCAAATGACAGCGCGGTATTGCTAGGATATGACACTGAAGTCTATCCATGTTTTTTTCTCCTTACATCCTCATTCATAATGCTGCTTATAACATCCTTTAGGGTTGTCTTATCATTCATGGTGCTTGTAATAGTCTACTCTACTGTGTCGTAACTATCGGGAAGACTAGATAGTAACAACAACGATTGTGCCCTCTCCTCAAACTTTAAACCCGACGATTCCATCTGATTGTAAACCATACATAAATTATTGATGTGCTCAACAACCGAACCCCTTTCTGACAACTTCAAGTTAACCAATTTCTTTAGGTGTAAGATCTGATTCGCTGCATTCGGCTTCTCAAACATGTCTGTTAACATCTCCATTGCCTCCTTTACGGTTCTTGCCTTCTCAATATGAAATAGCGTCTTCCTGCTCAGTGACAACTGAATCTGCCCAAGCGCTGTTATGATCCAATCTATTCCAGGCCGCCAACACAACCGGATCGACCTCCGCCCCTTCTGGCTTCACACCAAACAACGGATCATCTAGATCCTTCTATCGAAGATACGCAATCATTTGGATCTTCCACATTGTGAAATCTGTTCCATCAAACTCCTTGACTCTACTCCTGTCCCCCATCTCAATCAATACTACCAACCTGTAGCTCTAATACCACTTTGTCGAATTCTAACTGCGGAATAAACTCAACAACGACGACGAAATGCAAGAACTATAGAATCAAAACAAGAGAAGAAAGAACAACCAAAAGCAACACACAAGAACACACAAGATTTTTTCGAGGTTCACCCAAAACAATGGCTACTTTCCCACGCAGAGGCACTCTTGCGATTTCCACTAGATATATGAAGATTAGGTTTACAAATCTCTCAAGAACTCACCACCAAGGTGTATGGTTTCTCTCTATCTCCCTCTCTCTTAATAACGGCTGGTAGATCTCTATTTTCTTTTCACTTAACTCTAAAATCGTACACAATACAATATATATAGGATTTCACAATTTTAATCTCAGCCGCTCATCAATCAGCGTCGGGACGGTCGACCGGAACATCATGACGGTTGACCGGTCTTCTCCTTCGACTGCACGAGTTCCAACAGAGAGCAGGTCGGTCGACTGCGCGGTTGACCGGTCACTTCTTCAAGCTACAAAATTGATTCAGAGAGCGGGATGGTCGACTACGCGGTCGACCGTACATTTGCCTGGAGGACGGTCGGGGGGTGTGGTCGATCGCGCAGTCGACCGCAACTCTGCCTGTAGCTTCAAACCACTTTTGACCTCTTACTCCCACTTTAACTCTCCTTTTCATAGGATTTTTCCAACTCCATTATCATGTATTAGATCCACAAACCCCAACAGAGAGATTGTTTGATAGTATAGTACAATTTTCATCACAGCGAAAAGACTCCTTTTCTGTTACCTCTTTTAGGATAACAGGTTGTAGTCAAATGCAAACGGGATTTGAAATTATGTATAAAAAGGGGGATAGATTTGCAAGAGGAGAAAGATAGTGTTGGAGTGGACAAGGCTCCCTACTTCTAGAGCAATTTGACAAAAAGTATATATGCTAGTTGACATATTCATAAAGTTATTTAACTCTCTTTATGTCAATTGTTATCCTTTGTTGACAAACTAGATTAGTACCCTCCAAGAATATCTCCTTTGTTATCATCTTGTCGATTCCTTTTGCACTGGTTGTTTAATCCTAGTGCTTTTATAATGTGGATAAGGATTGGAATAGGAATAACTAGGGGTGGAGTAAAAGTATGAAGGTGTGACAACAAAGAGAAAGTGACAACGTGACTTACCAATATGTGTCATATAATTAGGGGGGAATGTGATGTTTATGTTAGGATATAAATATTAAACTCTTAACCCTAACTGGATTTCGAAATTTTGATCAATTGGAAGGGTCTTTTATATAATATTAGAGTAACCCATATTTGAAATTCACCGTCTTTACAATATTAAATGCAAATTTTTAAAATATATATTATTGTGTATAATGCATGTTTTGTCCTACAAAGATTGTCATCAAATTACAAGAGCATGCTAAATTATAAATACTAAATCCTCAATTTGAACAACAATTTTGAGTTCTGATCTATTGATAATGTCTTTCACGGTCTCCGGAGTGAAAATTGAAAGTCATTTTTAAAGTCAACTGATATCCATTACGTGAAGCCTTCTCGTTGGCCCAACTAGTACCTATCACTTGTAAACTATACGCTTAGTTCGTATACAAGGAATCTAGCTTTCTGCGTAGAAATTCCAGGGTATTTAAGTACAGCTCTTTCATAATTACACATTAACACCAGCCTTGATACATGATCGCATTGTTAGAAATATACCGCAAATAATTCTCTAAGATTTAGAATTTATTCTTTAGCCATTTTTTATTTTAGATTTATATATTTCTATATTGGAAATATTTGATACAATCTCCTGTAACTATCTTGAGATATTTGTTAAAATTTTTATTCCTAACTTGATAAGGAATAATAATTTGACTAAGTCAAAGACTAATGACCCTAACAAATATCTCAAGGTTACTACTCTATAAGTACATGAGAAAAAAAATATATCTAAGTATTTGTAACACCTCTCCTCTCTTCTCTTTTCCCTTGTTGCCGATGTGTTTAGCAAACTTCTTAGGCATGCTTGCAACTCGCAATTGATCGAGGGTCTCAGTCATTCTCCCCTCTTCGAGGGAGTGCTTAATCTGCAATACGCGAATGACACTATTATTTTCACTAAACCAAACACCCATTCCCTGCGTAACCTTAAACTTCTCCTTTACTGTTTCGAATTGGCCTCTGGTCTATCCATCAATTTCCAAAAATCATCCGTTCTCTGGTTGGGAGGTGAACCCAACCGCCAGATTGAGGTCTCCAATATCTTTAATTGTCCTATTGCCTCCTTTCCGATATCTTACTTAGGTATTCCCCTCCGATGGGATAAATTGCTTAGAGCGGACTGGTTCCCACTTATTGACAGAGTGGAAGCCAGACTCAATGTTTGGGCTGGCAAGTGCCTATCCCGAGGTGGAAGATTGATCCTTATTAACTCGGTGCTTTCTGCCATGCCCCATTACTTGATGTCTTTCTACTTTATGCCCTCCTGGGTGATCAAGAGGATAGACCGAATCAGAAGTAACTTTTTCTGGTCTGGGTCCTCCTCTTTTAAACCTGGCTCTCACCTTAGCCATTGGAAAATGGTTTGTACTTCCAAAGCGGAAGGTGGCCTTGGTGTACTAGATCTCAGGGACCACAACCTTGCCCTCTTAGGTAAATGGTTGTGGAGATTTCATAACCTCAACCATCTCCCTTGGATTCAATGCATCAAGGGTTATCGCTCCCCCTCCAGTTTTTGGTGGGAGTTCCCCCCTACAGTTAACTGTTTTACCTCCCCTTTCTGGATAGGTGTCTGGAAGGCTTCCCAGGCCTTTCGTTGCAGTATCTCTCGTTCCTGCGTGGACGGGTCTAGAGCTAAATTTTGGTCCGATCTTTGGATCGGTAACATCCCACTTTCCTCAGCGTTTCCCTCATTATATCGGCTGGCGGTCGACCCGTCTGCTTCGGTTGCAGACTCTTTTACCTCGATTGGTGATCAGCGGCAGTGGGGTCATTCCGTTTGCGATTGATCTTCCCCCCTCCCTCGCTAATGATTTTAATGATCTCATCACTATCCTCAACAATTACGAGTGGAAGCCTGCTGAGAGGATTTCTTGGCGCTGGTCTGCTTTCGGTACTTTTACTGTGAAATCATTTTATGGTTTTCTTAATTCTCGGGGCGTTCAGTCGCCGGTTGCTAGTTTCTTTTGGGACTCTTGCGCGCCCCTCAAGGTGAAAATCACCTCTTGGCTTGCTTTTTACAACAAATTACTCACTGTTGAATATCTTAATAAAAGGAACTTAGCTTGGGGGCAGCTTTGCCCATTTTGCGTCCACCACTCGGAAAATGTTAACCATCTCTTTGTTCAATGCCCGGTCATTATCCCGTTATGGAAGATCTGCACTCTGGCGTGGGACACTGGGTCGATCCCCCCTTCGTTAGACTCCTGTTGGTCCTTTAAACCGTCGACGGTCTCGTTTCAAAGCGCGTGGATCTTATCGATTCAAATTATCATTTGGATAATTTGGAAGGAAAGGAATAAGAGGTTATTCCAGCATCGTTGTTCCCCTATGGTTGCGCTGATGGATAGTTTCTTATTCCTATTTAAGCTTTGAGCCTCGGGTTCGAACTCCAGAGCCATTAATCCTCTAGCTTTTCAAAGATTAAATGACTCTTATTGTTGTCTTAGCAATCTACAGGCTCTTTAACCGCATCTTTAATTCTTTTTAGGCTTACCCTGTAATCTTCTTCTTTTTCTCTTTCTCGCAGGTCTGAGACCTCCCAACGGGAGATGATGGATCTCTGGTCTTTTGGGGTGATCATACAACTCTACCACCTTTTGGAGGTGCTATTTTTGGAGCTCGGTTGGCAGCTTTTCTTTATCTTCTCTCCCCTTTTTGACTCGCTTTGTATGTTCTAACTGATTATGGTGCTGACTGTTGTTTCCTTTTGTGGTAGCTAAGATCACTATGGATAGTACTTACTTCCCCTCTTTGGTTGTTTTTGAGGCACCTTAGGACTGTGCCTGTGCGATGGTTTATCTGGAAGTTATTATCTCTACTTGTTTTTAGCTCTATTTGTTTATTAGCTCTACGGGGTTGTTCTGGAAGTTATTTGCTCTACTTGATTTTATCTTTAACTGGTCTTTATTATCGTTTTTCCCTCTTAATGCGATTGCTACTTAATGTCATATTCATTTTTGACCCTAGAGTTTTGGTTGCTGTGTAGCTGCTTGTGGGTGTATTTTGCATCTCGGCCTGATCTGTAGCTCATTATGTTTCGTTGGTTACAGACCGTTTCTCAGCTGGTGGCTTCGGCCCCAGGTCTTGACCTCTGTATTTAGTGTTCTGTGTATTTTGTGATCTGGAATGATCCTTACTGCTCTTTTTTACGACGCTGTTCTTTTTGAGCTGCTTGGGTTTCAGCTCCGTGTTTCGGTGGTCAAATCTCAGCTCTTTTCAGAGTGTTTTTGGACCTCCAGCACCCTTACCGAGCTTTAGTCGCTCCCTGACTAAGCCGACGCACCATTCGCTTCTAGTTTTTGTCGACTCGGTAGGGTTGGGGTAACCCCGGCTGCTAGCTCTCTCCTTGATGACTGATGCTGTTGAGGCTTCTCATTATGCTGGACTCACCTTCATGCTGCACCGTTCCTCCGGTGCACTCCTCGCAGCAGGGGTTCAACTCGGATGCGGTTAGGGGACTATTTTCGCCGACCTTTTGCCAGCGTTGCTCTTGGTATTCTTCCAACGCCCAGTAGCTAGATCATACTCGCAGCCGTCTTGGGTCGTCTCCTGTGCGTCGATTCAGTGGCCTGAAGATCCGACGTTGTTTTTTTCCTTCCTAGTTATTAATGTAAATTTCGTTTGGCTGCCCTTTAGGGGTTCATTTATCCTGTTGTTTGAGCTTTGTATGCTTGATTTTACGTCTTGTAAAATTGAACGATTGTGTTATTATTAATATATTTTTGATGATGGCTGGAGTCGCAAGACTCTATCCGATTAATCAAAAGTATTTGTAACACCTCGTGTTAAGAATACATATATATAGATAATTAATTAAAAAAATAGTAGTTAGCCTGTAGAATTTCCTATAGGGGGGTTCCATGGGAATGTTGTACGATGGGGGGCCCACGGGAAGGCAGCAAGGCTGTGCTTACCTGCTGTTGTCTTGGATGACATGGCTTGACGTGGGGCCCAGGTGTGTGGCAGGTGCTGCCTTTTGAGTGTGCTGACGTGTGGGGCCCAGGTTGGTCGGGCTGACGTCAGCGTGCGAGATGAAGTGAGATGTGGGAACTGTTTATCCCATATCGGGTGTATTTGAGATTAATTGCCTATATATATATATATATATATATATATATATATATATATATATATATATATATATATAATTGTCTGGGATGAGAGGTCACCACTCAGCTATGACACCTTTTGTGAGGCAAGCCTGTGGTAGGCCGTTGTTAGGATATTTTTTGTGTGCGCGCACGCATAGTTGCATGTGCAACTAAGTGGGACTCAGGGCATTACAAATGGTATCTGAGCCGACTTTCGACACCGATTGTGGGTAAGAGTGGGTGAGATACACGCCTGGATGAGGACAGTACGCTGGTAGAGAGACCAGGAGCAGTATGCTAGTAGGGTACTCCACTCCACATCGGCTAGAAAGGCAATCATGTATCAGTTTGCGGTTTCGGGCTCAGCGAGGACGTTGAGATCTTAAAGTGGGGTGAGGAGTGTGTATAAAAATGTTATGTATATACATATGTGGTCTATAGTTGTGGTAGTGTGTAGTTGGAGCCTATAGATATTATGGATTAATTACAATGGGGCCATGGTGTGTTCATGGTAGGTGGTGATGGCTTAGTCCCACATAGATGGTGAGTTAGTGTGAGTGTGTGTATATATTAGATTGCCTAAGATCAAGAGGTACCAACTAGTCATGACACCTTTTGAGAGACATCTTGTGGTGGGCAGTTGTCAGAATTTGTTTGAGCGGGGCCCGGGGCGTTATAAATGGTATCAGAGCCGACTTTCGACGCCGAATGTGAAGTGAGAGCCGTGAGATATGGACTCAAGGATGATCCAATGAGTGAGATAATTCCCAGTATTCTGGGACGATGGTTATCGGCCACAGGATGATCCGCAAAGTGGGATTGGTCTCTAGTATTCCAAGGACGAGAGCGACGCTCACGGAAATTCTCCACATCGGCTAGAGAGAAGATCCTGCGCTACGTTGCATGTCCTGGCTTCAGCGAGGACACTGAATTCTTAAGGGGGGGTTTATGTAAAACCCCGTGTTAAGAATACATATATATAGATAATTAATTTAAAAAATAGCAGTTGGCCTATAGAATTTCCTATATGGGGTGCCATGGGATTATTGTACGATGTGGGGCCCACGGGAAGGCGGCAAGGCTGCGCTTACCTGCTGCTGTCTTGGATGACGTGGCTTGAGGTGGGGCCCCAGTGTGTGGCAGGTGCTGCCTTGTGAGTGCGCTGACGTGTGGGGCCCAGGTTGGTCGGACTGACGTCAGCATGCAAGAAGAAGTGAGATGTGGGAATTGTTTATCCTTTATCGGGAGTATTTAAGATTAATTGCTTATATATATATAATTTTCTGGGATTAGAGGTCACCAATCAGCTATGACACCTTTTGTGAGGCAAGCCTGTGGTGGGCCATTGTTATGATTTGTTTTTCGCGTGTGCGCGCATTACAAATGGTTTCTCTATGTAAGTTAAGTCATCTAAAATCTGAAGTGGCTCATAACTCAAGGCATGATTTGGATTTTAAATGTATTTTCTCAGCACAGAGAGATGAAACACATTGTGCACCATTGATAATTTTGGAAGCAAGGCCACTCTATATGCGACAGTTCCCACCCTTTCTAAAATTTCAAAAGGGCCAATGTATCTAGGACTTGGCTTCCCACTCTTTCCGAAATGCATAATGCCTTTTGAAGGGGATACTTTGAGAAATACATGATCACCTACTTCGAATTGCAGTTCCCTCCTTCGATTAACTACATAACTCTTTTGTCGAGTTTGAGCTGTCAATAACCGATCTCAAATCAGCCGTATCTTTTCAGTGGTGATTTGCACCAACTCCGGACCAAGTAACCTCCTTTCTCCCACTTCCTCCCAATAAATAGGAGACCTACATTTTCTACCATAAAGTGACTCGTAAGGTGCTGTAACACCCCGCAAAATTAGAAATGACAATTTTGCCCTCGTGTTACGCACCTGTATGTTGTACCGTTACTGGTAATATTTGTAACGTATTTTCACTACGTATTTTGATTTCTAACTATTTATGCATTTCACGTATATCCTATCCTATTTGAGTCAACTAAAATATTAAATTTCGATCTCTGGGTTTTACGTGCTTTTTACGTATTTTTGATGCACGTATCGATTACACCATTTTCCACCGCTATTTGTGATATTTTTGTGTTTCAATTATTTATTTTAGGTACTCAAATTCATTTTTATAAAACGGAAATTTATTTTCCCCTATTTTGAGTAAAATAATTTTGTACGTGTAATGCACGTATTTTCCATGTACGTGACGATTACGTCGTAGAATATATAAAAATTAATAAATATATTTTCCTATATTGTATTTTATTATCTTAAAATTTTTCTATTGATAAAAACCGAATTTCGTATTTTAATGTTTGTATGTGCGAAGTACGTGTTTTTCGGTGGGCGTATTTAAGCGTAGTTGTTTTCAAAATAAATTTCGGAGTGTGTGTATTTATTTTATTTGTTCATGAAACATTATAAATTTTAATTAAACTAATTTTTACGTACCTGTTATGTATATATATAATTTATGTTTTGAAAATAATTAAATTGTGAAGTGTGTGCTACTGCAAGTACGTGCACGTGTGTAGGTAGGATGAGGGGGAATCTAGCTGACATTGGTGTAGGAGGGAAAAATGAAAATTTTGAATTGTGAAAGTGGAGTTAATGGAGGTGTGAGTGGAGTTATGGAGAGTAGTTACTATAACTACTCTATTAATCTCCTTATAATAATACCCCCTACTCCCTCATTCTCCTCATTCTCCCTTGCTCCTTTCCTTCTCTGTTGTCGATTTCCATCAGCCAAAACAACCAGTCTATCTCAAAATCCACCATGTCCTTGCTTTCTCCATTTATCCATCATACAATGAGTGTATACATATGTATACCTATATGTATACATATATACCTATTTCTTTCTCTCTTTCCACTGTGTATTTCCGAAACCCCTCTCTCTTGCATTCCCTATCTTTTCCGAGCCCCAAGTCCAGCATAGCCCACTGTGTACTCCACCTATTCACGTCTATATCTTGTTCCATCATGTGTGTACATACATATATTATATATAATTGTATATATATGTACACATATATGAAGGGATTGTCTTGCTGTTGGTATTGGCCGAAGAGGGAGTTGATGCTCATTCTGTTGTTGCCGAAATGAAGGAGGTGTTGTTTGCATGGCAGAAATGGAGTTTTCTTGCGCTCGAGTTTCGAGGAGGTGAAGCGGAGTTTCTAGGAGCTCTCATTCTAGGAGTGCAATTGCTAGGAATTAAATTTTCTTGGGTGGGTGTTTCTTAAATTCTTTCTAATATAGGAGTTGATTTGCATGCTAGTTAATGTAGAAATTTGATTTGTTAAAATTGATTGATATGCTAATTCGTAGATTACTCAATCTTAATTATTTTATGTCATGAGGTGTGAATTGATGGTGTGATTCGCATAAGCAATTAGAATTTGTGTTAAATTAAATGATGGTATCATTTAGAAAATTGGGGGTATGATATTTGATGCATGTTAGAATAGCAGTACAAAATAATGCAATATGTATGAAAAATGACTTTGAATGCTAATGTGATAAAGAAAGGCAGATTTTGTCTTATTAGTTTGTTTTATGAGTATAAAAAAATTTATAGAAAAGTTTTGATGAAAGACAACATTTTATTTGGAAAATTGATTATATGTGTTTTTATGCATTTTTGAAGAAAGATTTTATTATATTGCAAAAAAATGAGAAACTTATGAATTTAAGAACACGTACGATACTGTTTTTCAAAGAAACACATTCTGGAAAATTATTTATATTTTTGTAGAGTACAAATTGACTAAAAGATTGAGTTTATTAAAAGAAAGTAATAAAACATCCTTTTGTGGAAAGTGTGTTGTCAAATTGTGAAGAAGTTATGTTGCATTTCAATGTCGAAAATATATTCATGATCCACTTTAACTGCAATCTGGTGCAATCGACAGTTGACCGAACTAGAGTCGACTGTCGACTATCAGGTATTAAATTTCGTATTTTGCCTGCAGACAGTCAACTGTCTACTTTTCAACAGTCGACTGTTACTATCATGGCTATGGGTCCTTGAGTGTGAAGTTTCGCAGGACAGTCGACTGACCCTTGTCAATAGTCGAATGAACTAACTGTGTTCTTGAGATTCAGAGTTTCGCAAGACGGTCGACTGGACATTTTTCACAGTCGACTGAACTGACTTTTGGTTCTTGAGTTTTGAAGTCTCGCAGAACAGTCGACTGACCACTTTTTAACAGTCGACTGCCACTGTCTTGGCTGATGGATTTTCTTGAGTTCGGATTCGATTTTTGACATGTGAAAGTTGAGTAAGATTAAATATGAGATTGTATGATTATTAATATTTGATTAAGATTACTTGATTTGAACACAATGTGATAAGAGATTAAATTGATAAAGATGTTGAATTGACTTATATCGTGTTATGAGATTATAAAAGAAATGTTTTGAGAAAGAGTTTGTTAAATAAAAGAAATTGAAATATTATTTTGAGATTGAATATGAAATATTGTTGATCTCTAGAAAGAAATAGTTGTTGGAATCTGGAGTCTAAGCGAGACCCTAGTGACCGGCAGTTTTTATTTATGATTTTGAGAGCTAACCAGTGTGGGTTGAGCATTTATTGAGAAGTAGCCAGGTAGGATGACTGTCTCTGTTGTTTCGATTTAAGTCCGGTAGGGTAAGCTAGCTCTAGGTTGTGATAATTTTCTTTTAAAACAAACAAAATTGTAAGGACTACACTATAGTGGAGATGTGACAAAAGTAAGAGAAAAACACGAGTATGAGGGCCATCGGATTGGCGGTGTGAGAGTGATTCACATACTGCCTGCTTGATGCGTCATGTCATGGCGTGAGCACTACTCTGGATTTATCATCCCGCGCGATGCTTGTAGGGTGTTTGGTGACTACGGGTGGTGCCATCGTTCCATGACGGAGGCTGAATTATCCATAGTCTGCCTGCATGATGCGTCATGTCAGTGCGTGGGATTCCCCTCCAGACTATCTGGACATGGGCTCGTAACTCATAGAACATCTAGGATACTTATCGTAGTTACTGTAGTAGTTTAAGTCATGGCGAGGGATTGAACCCTACAAGATGAAGAACGATTAAGGGCTTGCCCTCGGACCTATGTAGTATGGGATGCATAGAATCCGAACAAGTGTGCATTAGTGTCATGTAATATAAATAACTGCATTATGGACTAAGTGCACAGCACCCACGACATCAATAGGATAATCCCTTTGTAGCTTTGTTTGTGATCAAGTTTGTGGTTTGCTAGAGTATTTAAGAATTGTTATACTATTCGGCATAGCGAGGATGGCCGTGTATAATATTTCGTCGGTTGTAAGCAACTGACGTGCCCACAGTTTTATATGCAAGACTTGGAGTTTACAAGAAGATATAAAGATGATTTGATGCTGAAGATTATTTAAATGTTAAAGTTGTTACAATTGTATATTATCATTGTTGTATTTTATTTATTCCGCTGCGTGTTGATATAAAAAGACTCTGATGTAATTATTGTTGAAATAAAGTTTTAAATTCCTTATAAAATTGTACGAAATGAAGTGTAAAGATCCTGTGGAACTTTGAATTCAGCCTTATTTGGAATTCGGGGTGTTACAGGCGCCATGCCAATGCTAGCGTGGTAGCTATTATTATATGCAAACTTAATCAATGGTATATGCTCTTCCCATCCACCTTTGAAATCTAATACGCATGAACGAAGCATGTCCTCCAATGTTTGGTTGGTCCTTTCCGACTGCCCGTCTGTCTCGGGGTGATAAGTATATGATAGCTTTGTCCCCAATGCATTCTGCAAGCTCTTCCAAAATCCGAAAAGGAACCTTGAATCCCTATCCGAAATGATCCCTGTCGATACTCCCTGTAGTCTCACAATTTCCTCAGCATATAATTTTGCTAGCTTCTCAAGAGGATAAGAAATCTTACAAGGCAGAAAGTGCGTTGACTTGGTCAAGCAATCAACTATCACCCAAATTGTCTCATTACCCCTTTTGACTTCTAGGTAGCCCAGTCATGAAATCCATAGTAATTTGCTCCCATTTCCACTCAGGGATAGGAAGAGGCTAAAGGTATCCTGCTGGATTCTAGTGTTCTATCTTCACCTGTTGGCACACTAAGCACTGGGCCACAAATTCTGCAATCTCTCGCTTCATATTGTTCCACCAGAAATTCTCCCGCAAATATTGGTACATCTTAGTACTTCCAGGGTGAGCTGTATACAGTGAATGATGTGCTTCCTCCATTACCTCCTTCTTCAGCTCAAAATTGTTTGGAACACACAATCGCCTGCCGAACCTCAATTCTCCATCCCGAATCAAGAATTTCGACTGGAGGCCTTGCTATACTTTGAGCTTGATTTTTACGAATTTCGGGTCCTTAATATGTGCTGCTACTATTTTCTCTAATAGAATAGGCTTCACTTGAAGGTTGGCTATTGTCGCTTCTGACCCATGCACCCGAATCTCAATATCAAGCTTCTCTAAATCCCTTAAAATTTGTTTTAGCTTAGTGATCATGTCTGCTAAGGTAGCATGTGACTTCCTGCTCAATGCATCAGCCACCACATTTGCCTTCCCATGGTGGTAATGAATATTTATGTCATAGTCCTTCATTAATTCGAGCCACCTTCTTTGTCTCATATTCAATTCCTTTTTAGTAAAGATATACTTAAGGCTTTTATGATCTGTATAAATCTCGCAAGTCTCACCATAAAGATAATGCCTCCAAATCTTCAATGCGAAAATTACAGTCACAAGTTCCAAGTCATGTGTTGGATAGTTCTGCCCGTAAGGTTTAAGCTGTCTTGAAGCATATGCCACCACCTTCCCATTTTGCATAAGGACACACCCAAGACCAATTATCGACGCATCACTATATATTACAAAACCACCCAACCCTGAAGGAATAGTAAGAATTAGTGCAGATACTAGCTGCTTCTTCAACTCTTGAAAGCTAGCTCACATTTTTGTGAATTAGGGCGGGGCCCGGGGCGTTACAAATGGTATCAGAGCCGACTTTCTACACCGAGTGTGAAGTGAGAGTCGTGAGTTATAGACTCAATGATGATCCAAGGAGTGAGATAATCCCCAGTATTCCAGAACGATGGTTATATGCCACAAGAAGATCCGCGGAGTGGGATTGGTCTCCAATATTCCAAGGACGAGAGCGACGCCCACAGGATTGCTCCACATGGGCTAGAAAGAAGATCCTGCGCTACGTTGCATGTTCTGGCTTCAGCGAGGATGCTTCATTCTTAAGGGGGGTGTATGTAACACTCTGTGTTAAGAATACATATATATACATAATTAATTAAAAAAAATAGCAGTTGGCCTATAGAATTTCCTATAGGGGGGTTCCATGGGATTGTTGTACGATGGGGGGCCCACGAGAAGGCAGCAAGGCTGTGCTTACCTGCTGCTGTCTTGGATGACGTGGCTTGAGGTGGGGCCCCGGTGTGTGGCAAGTGCTGCCTTGTGAGTGCGCTGACGTGTGGGGCCCAGGTTGGTCGGGCTGACGTCAACGTGCGAGAAGAAGTGAGATGTGGGAATTGTTTATCCCATATCGAGAGTATTTGAGATTAATTGCCTATATATATATATATATATATATATATATATATATATATATATATATATATATATTTGCCTGGGATTAGAGGTCACCAATCAGCTATGACACCTTTTGTGAGGCAAGCCTGTGGTGGGCCGTTGTTAGGATTTGTTTTTCGCGTGTGCGCGCACGAGTAGTTGCATGCGCAGCTAAGCAGAGCTCGGAGCATTACAAATGGTATCAGAGCCGACTTTCGACACCAATTGTGGGTAAGAGTGGGTGAGATGTACGTCTGACTGAGGACAGTACTCTGGTAGAGAGACCAGGGGCAGTTCGCTAGTAGGGTACTCCACTCCACATCGGCTAGAAAGGCAATCATGTATCAGTTTGCGGGTTCCGGACTCAGTGAGGACACTGAGATCTCAAAGTGGGGTGTATGTAATACCCGGTACTTGAGGAGTGTGTATATACATGTTATGTATATACATATGTGGTCTATAGTTGTGGTAGTGTGGGGTTGGAGCCTATAGATATTATGGATTAATTACTATGGGGCCATGGTGTGTTCATTGTAGGTGGTGATGGCTTAGTCCCACATGGACGGTAAGTTAGTGTGAGTGTGTGTATATATTAGATTGCCTAAGATCAAGAGGTACCAACTAGCCATGACACCTTTTGAGAGGCAGCCTGTGGTGGGCAGTTGTTAGAATTTGTTTGAGCTGGGCCCAGGGCGTTACAGTATTCCCAATAGAAAAGAAAGAAACTAGCTATCTAATTGAGATATCATTGTAATCAGAGAGAGGAAAGAGAGAGATTAAGAAGCATATGTTTTGTACTTCACTTCTTATCTAACTATTGTTGTTTCCGAATTCCTCTTTTGTTATTCTTTTTTACTCTTCTCTGCTTATTACAATTCAGACTTATCTTGTCGAATTTTTCGAAGAAAAACGAGTTGTTGGGCCTTTATCCAATTTCGCGTTTTTGACCTAACAACTGGTATCAGAGCGAAATGTTAGAAGATCCACCCGAAGGTGATGGCGTCTACTTCAATCACTGATTCAATAACTTGTATCCCATGGAGATGATCGATGACAACAAGGTGGATCTACTTTAGCAAAACTATCTACCGAACAAAGAACGAAGACAATTGAAGATTGAAGATTGGGAATGTAAAGAAACTCCGATAGTGCGTAGCACTAGCCCAAGACCGTAATACCCGAGAAACCCGAGTGAAACCAAGAGAAGAAACCCTCTAAGTATGAAGAATGATATGGAAGAATACTTAGAAAATACTTGAAAGATTTTTAGAGAGAATTTGAGAACTTATGAAGAACACTCTTTCTTTAACTTGCTTTTTATTTATTTGTTCAACTTGTTTACAAATGGGAGAGGAAGGAGCTATTTATAGGCTCCAAAATTACAAAATATCTTACAAGTCTTCTAGAACTCTCTACCATAATATCTAGATTTTATGTCTTACAATTCCTAAAATTTTCTACACAAATCTTTAGATAATTATTTTATAGAATTCTCTAGAATATATAGAGGATGTGATAATATTTTATGATGTTTCTAGAGAATCTCTAGAACTTGGGCTTAATTTTGGGTTTGGATTATGAACCCATAATTAAGCTTAACTCAAAATCAAGTTTAATTTCAATACTCCCCCTTAAACTTGATTTTGTCAACCATACCGAGCTTCGAGCGAAGTAACTCGAATTTACCTTTTGGTAATGACTTTGTGAAGATATCTGCAACGTTGTCATCACTTCGAACTTCCAAAGCTTCAATTTTTCCATCAAGCACCTTCTCCCTTATGAAGTGATGCTCTAACTCGATATGTTTCGTCCTTGCATGAAACACCGGATTATTAGCCAACTTGATAGCACTTTGATTATCTCCATAAATTGCAACCGACTTATAGATTGGCTCAAACAAATCTTCAAGGAGTCTTCGAAGCCATGTACACTCTTGAGCTGCGAGTGTTGAAGCTTTATACTCTGCTTCAGTGGTAGACAATGACACCGTTCCTTGTTTCTTGCTACACCACGACATGCTTGTGTCTCCACATAAAAACACATAACCTGATGTTGATTTTCGATCATCTAGATCTCCACCAAAGTCAGCATCAGTGAAACCATAAAGAGAAACCTTGGCATTGTACTTGTACACCAAACCCATGCCAAGAGTTGTCTTCACATACTTCAAGATCTTCTTTGCCGCTTCTAAATGTGGTTTCCTTGGTTCTTGCATAAAACGGCTTATGAGACCTACCGCGAAGGCAATGTCAGGTCTTGTAATGGTTAAATATAGAAAACTTCCCACAAGAGAGCGATAAGGTCGAGGATCGGGTAGCAAGGATCCTTCATCGCGCTTAAGCCTTATGTTCACATCCATCGGAGTAGTACGTGTCTTTCCTTCGTGTACCCTGAACTTCTCAACAATCCTTCTTGCATAGCTTTGTTGACCGATGAAGATTCCATCCTTTACCCTTTCAACCTCCAAACCAAGAAAGTTATTCAACTCACCTAACTTCTTCATCTCAAACCTCACCGACATATCCTCTTGTAGACGAGCAATTTCAGCATCATCGTTCCCGGTGATTATCATATCATCCACGTAAAGAAGAACTACCACGTGGACTCCTCCATTCTTCTTGAAGAATAGACTTGGATCCGAATTTGATGGTACATAACCGCAAAACTGAAGGAATTGAGCAAGTTTTCCATACCATGCTCGAGGAGCTTGTTTTAACCCGTACAAAGCCTTCTTAAGCTTACACACATAATCAGGATGCTCTCGTGATTTGAAACCAAGTGGTTGCTCCATGAAGATACTCTTATCAAGCTCACCGTATAGAAACGCATTCTTCACATCTAGTTGCCATAACTTCCAACCAAAGCTTACGGCTAAAGATAGAAGTAAACGTACCGTAGTCATCTTAGCCACAGGACTGAAAGTCTCATCATAATCTTCTCCATACTTCTGAGAGAACCCCCGAGCAACAAACCTTGCTTTAAATCTATCAAAGCTTCCATCCGCTTTCCGCTTAATTCGATACACCCATTTACATGAAACGGGTTGAACATCCTTGGTTTTCGGAACCAAATCCCAAGTTTCATTCTTTATAAGGGCATTCATCTCCTCTTCCATTGCGGTCTCCCACTCTTGAACACCTTTAGCTTCATCATAAGATGATGGCTCTTCTTCATCTAATGGAGCGGCAAAGTAACATGAGTAAGTAGTGACAAACCTTTCATCTCTTAACCGGGCAGGCTTAACAATGTTCCTTTTAGGCCTTTGATTAGCCATGGAACCATGATCTTCATCATCATCTTCCTCTTGATTAGTGCTCCCCCTTTCACCTTGCGTCTCTTTTTCAAGACTTCCGCTCTCACTTGGCATTTGAGGAACTGGTTCATCAACCTTGAAGGAATCTCCACCTTCTTGTTCGACCAAGACTTGAGGTTGTCCATAATATGAGGAAACTTCGTCAAAGACAACATCACGAGACACGACGAACCTATGTGTCTCAGGATCCATGCACCTCCACCCTTTTCTTTGTTCATCATAACCGATAAATATGCATTTCTTCGCCTTTGCCTCCAATTTTGTTCTCTGAGAGTCGAACACATGGACGTAGCAGATTGATCCAAATATCCTGAGATGTTTCACCGTTGGCTTCTTCCCATGAACCATCTCATAAGGAGACTTCATGTTATTCGGACTTAGTGGCATTCGATTGATGACATATGCTGCACATCTCATGCCTTCCGCCCATAAGGCTTTAGGCAAATTCTTGTCATGTAGCCAGCTTCTACACGTTTCGCTTAGATGTCGGATCTTCCTTTCTGCTACTCCATTTTGTTGAGGTGTATATGGGCATGTAAATTCCCTCTTGATACCATGCTCTTGACAAAAAGAGAGGAACTTCTTTGACATAAACTCTCCTTCATTATCCGTCCTTAGGGTCTTGATCTTCCGACCTAACTCGCCTTCCACGGTAACCTTGAATTCTTGAAATCTTGAAAATACTTCTGATTTTTCCTTCACAAAGTATACCCAGGTGTACCGTGAGAAATCATCAACGAACAACAACATGTAACGAAACCCGGAATAGGAGGGTGTTCTTGTTGGACCCATCAAATCGCTATGGATCCTCTCCAACGGAGCGCTGCATCGTGAAGTGGAGTTGTCAAATGGAAGCCTATGTGATTTTTCATATTGACAACCTTCACAAAGTTTTCCTTCATCTTGAATCTTCAACCTTGGGAGCCCATTAACCAAATCCTTATTTACCATAACTTTGAGCTTAGTCATATTTATATGACCAAGTCTAGCATGCCGTATAAAGACATTATCATTGGTGCTCATCTTCTCAACATATGAGTTCGAGGCCGATAAAACATATAGATCTTTAACTCGTGCTCCGGTGTGAACCACATCCGCCTTTAACTCTTTAATATTCTTTAAGAATTTGACGTCACTTGGGCCAAATAAAATGTAGTTACCTGAGTCCACCGCATTTACCACAGAGAGAAGATTCTTCCTTACTCCAGGAACATGATATACATTCTTGAGAGTTATTGGGCTTCCATCATCTTCTTTAATGACAACAGTCCCTTCCTTCTCAACGCGGTGGATTGAATTATCCGCGGTAATGATGGCTTCTTTCCCGTCATGACACTGAAGACTAGAAAATAACTTCTCGTCTCCGGTAATATGATGGCTACAACCAGAATCCACAATCCAATCATTTCCAAGATTTTTAGTTGTGGATGTACCTAAAGATGCAGCCTCCACCGTGAAACATTTTCCCCATTCTTCGTCTTCAGTGTGACCCTTTGATTCCGCCATATTTGTTTCTTTCAACTTAACTCGGCAATCCTTTTTGAAGTGCCCAAGTTTCCCACACCGGTAGCACTTGAATCGCTTCTTGTCTCCCATAGAAGATCTTTCTCGTCCATCATTATTTTTTGTATCACTATCCTTGAACTTGGCTCTAAAACTTTGTTGCCTCTGAGCTACAAACGCGCTCCCCGAGTCATCATTGACTTTAACGCCCGCCATTTGCATGGCTAGTGATTCTTGCGAAGCTAGTAGATTTTCGAACTCCTCCAAGGAAGGTTGTGTAGCCCATCCTTGAACTGAAGTAACAAACGGTGTATATTCGGGTCGTAAACCACGAATAATAGACCGCTTCATCCGAACTTCTGAAATCGACTCCTCCGGATTAAGAGTATTAATCTCTGAGCAAAGGTTTTTTACCTTGATGAAGAACTCTGAGATTGAAGACTCCCCCTGCTTCGCATTCACCAACTCGTTCTCTAATAATTGTAGCCGAGCCTCATTCTTCTTGTTGAGCAATTGATCTAACGCTTGCCAAATCGAACTAGCGGATTTACACCTTGAGACATGCTCAAATACTCCCGAGGATATTGACCTCTTCAAAGCAAACTCCGCCTTGGCATTTTTCCGTGTCCACTCCTTTGTCGCTTCCGCTGTTGCAGCATCTCCCCTTGGTGGTGTTGTGCTACTACCGCCGACGACATCCCATAAGTCCTCACTAACCAAGTATGACTCCATACATGACTTCCATAACCGGTAGTTAGATTGGTTTAAGATCTCCATTCCCAATCCAACGACACGACCCATTGATTCCATACTTAGAATAAACCGAAATCTCTTAAACCCCGATCTTGATGAGCACAAGATTAGAATGGCTTTGATACCATGTAAAGAAACTCCGATAGTGCTTAGCACTAGCCCAAGACCGTAATACCCGAGAAACCCGAGTGAAACCAAGAGAAGAAACCCTCTAAGTATGAAGAATGATATGGAAGAATACTTAGAAAATACTTGAAAGATTTTTAGAGAGAATTAGAGAACTTATAAAGAACACTCTTTCTTTAACTTGCTTTTTATTTATTTGTTCAACTTGTTTACAAATGGGAGAGGAATGAGCTATTTATAGGCTCCAAGATTACAAAATATCTTACAAGTCTTCTAGAACTCTCTACCATAATATCTAGATTTTATGTCTTACAATTCCTAGAATTTTCTACACAAATCTTTAGATAATTATTTTATAGAATCCTCTAGAACATATAGAGGATGTGATAATATTTTATGATGTTTCTAGAGAATCTCTAGAACTTGGGCTTAATTTTGGGTTTGGATTATGAACCCATAATTAAGCTTAACTCAAAATCAAGTTTAATTTCAATAGGGAAGACTACAAATACAAGATGAGTTCCTAGTGACAACTCTTTTTTTTGGATCATCTCTCGAATATGATATGTGAGACGTTTGTGCAGGCAGGCTTGAAGATAACACATAACTTATACTATAATCATCCTCGCCATAAGCACTGTGAGGAATGCCGACAAAAAAGCTAAACATATGTCGATCCATACTCGTAAGAGGAGTTACTACCCAAGAATGATGTTCGAACTAGCTAAAAATTCTACAAGTTTCTATCCATTTATGAAAGAGGAGTCACTACACCAAATTGACAACTCTTCCAACTATTACATGTGAGAAGTCCTACTTGACGTTGAACGTAAGAAAGGATGCTGAAAACCCTGCATATGATGAGAGACAATAAGAAAGTGAGCTATGTTGAAGTGGTCGATCCATTTATTTAAGTAAAATACACATAGCTTGTTGACTCATGAAGACCTTCTAGTTGGAGAAGGAGAATCATATATGAGTCAAGGAGGAGATTGTTTGAAAAATGCCTCAAATATTTCTCTAAGATTTAAAATCTTTATTCTTTGGTTATTTTCTTTTTAGATTTATATCTTTTTATGTTTGAAATATTTAATACAATCTATTGTAAGTATCTTGAAATATTTGTTAGGATTTATCCCTAACTTGATAAGAGGGAATATATTTGACTAAGTATAAAAATATTAACCCTAACAAATATCTCAATGTTACTATATAAATATAGGAAAAAATATTATATCTAAGTATTCCTAATAGAAATGTAAGAAACTAGCTACTTAATTGATAGATCATTGTAATCAGAGAGAAGAAAAAAAAGACTAAGAGGCATATTTTGTAATTCTCTTATTATTTAACTAATATTAGTTCCGAAATTCCTCTTTTGTTCTTTTTTATATTTTTCTACTTGTTACAATTTTAACTTATTTTGCCGGATTCTTTGAAGAAAAACAAATTGTTGAATCTCTATCTAATTCCGTGATTTTGACATAACATCGCATTCCACATGCTATTCAGAGTAAATTGGTTAGGAATTTTGGATTGGTGCTTCTACTCATCTTCATTGGAAACAACTACATGAACGAGCGAGTCAAAAAGAGACTAAGTAAAATATAATCAGAGACCTGGTTTCATCGAAAACACAATCTAAATTCTTAGAGGGAAACATTACAAAACCTCATGACCTAAATATGATTTTCATACCATTGCATGAATAAATACTATTACAACAGTGCCATTTTTCTGGCTTGTACAAGATAATAATGGGCATCAGTTGGTTGCATTTTCAAACTTTACACATCAAAAAGGGATCAATGATAGTGCAATTACACATTTGACGCAAAAACAACTTCGACACCGTCAAAGCCCTATGACCATACTTAGGAGAAACCCGATAAGAGGAGCATCTGCAAACCCTGCCTTTGTATAATAAATCTTCACTCAGCTGAAATCCCTTGTTTTGTTCTGTATCACATCAAAATTCTCAAAATCGTCTTTCTGTATATAGCTCTTAACTAAATTTCATTTTTTAGCATCATGATTGAGATCTCTCTCTCATTTTTGCTTTAGCAAAGAATACACCTGCCAGCAGCCCTGCGAAAAGGATTTATGTTAGTTGATGCAAGTAAATATTAGAAAATGTCAACTACGTGTTCGTTGGTGGAATCACATACCAAAGAGAATGCTCATGAAATTCTCGAGGCTAGTTGGAACCTTGAAAAGAAAAATTCCGGTGATGGAGAGAGGAATCTTATTCAATGATCCTACCAAGCTGCAAAAGATTGTATACTTAGGCTAAAGAAAATGAGATGAGATCGAAAGAGTAGTGGCAACAGATTTATATTTTTTGGAGGTTAGCATAATATCTCTAGTAAAGCTCTAAAGAAATTTGCTCAACATAAAATAACAGTTAAAATTAGAAGTTCAGTACATAAAATAAGAGTTAAAATTAGAAGTTCAGTGCTGTTTTCGATAATAGCACTGTATGGTATTAGTGTGATTACTTTCATGAACTGTGCAATTGAACCAAACAAGTAAATGAATTTGCTAGCTAAACTATTTGATAGTTCTCACCAATATAGGACATCAAGTTAGAAAATAAGAATGGATATATTATTCATTTCCATAGAAAAATTTGAAAATAAGAATGGATATATTATTCATTTCCATAGAAAAATTTGTTCAAGTATTAGCTATATGGATGCACACATATGAGTTTCTTGGATCTTGTTAAAGCATTGGGCAAATCAATGAACGCATATAAGTAATTCTGGCTAATGGGTGCATGCATGACTTGGATATATTCATCAAATCTACATAGATTTGATTGATTCATGAATCTGAAGCATCTAATATTTTAACATATCGCTTTAAGACGTCTCATGAACTGAGGAATTTTAAAAGGAATTCACTAGAATACTTGGCATGAGCTGCCAAGAAATTTAAAATTTTTGTAGTAGTAGTTGTGAACAAACAATGCCTAGCAAATCCAGTCATATTACCCACAACTTTGTTTATTTTAAAATTTTGGAAGTAGTTGTCAAGTAAACTTCTAACAGTAATGAGGACATCGGTTCAGTTTTATTTTATTTTGAGATTTAGCCATATGCAGTAGTTCTGCAATTTGCACCCTTTATTTTCTACATTAGAATATTTTGAAGATTTGTATTGAGATTTTGTTTTGAGCCTACCATGAGAATAATGAGAATGTATGCTATTATTGACTAAAATTATTGTGTTGAGTTATTGCTCTGCATTCTTTTCTTGTGCGCGTGAGACCATTAAAAATTATTAAGGTTTATGAGAAATCCTAAGAAAGTATTAGGGTTTGTAAGAAGCTCTAATTACACCCCAAATTCTCAATTAATCAAAACCCTTCACAGCAGCCTCTCTTCTTCTCTCTCTCTCCTTCCCCTCATTCGTCGTTTTCGAAGCCCAACCCGACACCACAACTCCATCATCTCGTACCCACCACCTTCAAACCCCCCTCCTCGTCACACTCGACACCACCTCCCTCCATCACCCCCGCAACCACCACCACCAACCCACAACCTCCTCGACGACGCCGTGACCATCTTCGGCCACCACTGTAGCCGCACCACCTCACTCCCTCGCAGCACCCCCAAGTACCATCGACGTCCTCCCACATCACCGCCGATACCTTCTCCCCAAATCCTCTCAAACCCTAACCTAATCTCCAATTCTAATTCAAATCCGAACCCTAAGCCCCAAATCCACTTCAAATTCAAACCCTAAACCCCAAATCCACTCAAACCCGAAACCCTAATTCCCAAATCCAATTCAAATTCGACACCCTAATTCTCACATGAACATGATTCTTGGAGTACCACGCCGTTGGCGTCGACAATTAGCATACTCTTCCTCACCATTGTGACATAGTCCTCGAATCTTGGTAACTTCTTTCCATTCTCATTCATTTGTGATACAATCTATCGTCTCTAGAATATTATTTAATTTATATGTCGTCCACAAATATTGAGAGTGTGTGCTTCTACTTGCTAATTAGGGTACGAATCTTTATTGCATATTTTACTTGCTAAGAACATTTAGGTATAATGATTGATTGTTAGGATTGAATCTTTAATTAGGCTTGTAGTTTTAATTTCTGACTTAATCTGTTCTGTATTACGTATTGGTAAACTTAATCTTTTAAAATTCTTGGAAATTCTCTGTCTAGGGTTAAGTTTACATCAAACAATTCCCACATCACATGCCACTCAAGTGGTCGGTAATTTCAGATTTTAAATCATTTTCCGATGAGCATATGTTTAGCTTTAAGCCATTAACTATACTAATGTCGTGCTTACAATTTACTTTTTTCATCACATTTCAAACATAAAGGAGAAGAATTGTGCTAGATAGATCAAAACGAGATACAAGAACTTAAGTTGGAATATATCAACTAGATTCTAAAGAATTATCAGACTCCAATGATTTTAGGAGAAACACCTTATTGTTGGGGAAATCACCCATGTTCGCGTAACCAACTATCAGTAAGTTACAAGGACTTCCCATAATTTTCTGTTTGAATAGGGTTATTTCATGTGGGTTTCCGTTTGAATTCAACTGACACCACAAGAGACATTATCGTATGCCATTTAGATGGACTTTCCTAAAACTGTTTCTCACCATAAATTTTCACAGAAATTAATTCCATTTTAACATTGCTATTAGCCACTGTTTCCATATAAGCTTTTACTCCAAATAATACCTCATGTTTGGATTAATTGCTTATAAATTATTTTTCTTGAAGAAAATTAATAAAGGGAATTAAAATCTCTCATGTACTTCTTCAACGGGTCAAAGTGTTCACTCTGGCATCTATAACCAACAAATGTTGGCTAAAAAGGTGAAATTCATGATTTCTCGATTTCGGCAATAAATTACAAAGTCGGCTAAACAATGAAATTTCAGAACTTTTCAAATATCGATGAGAATTGGTGACCATAAGTTTAAAAACCACAAAAGTTAGCAAAAACAGTAGAATTAGAATTTCTCGAATTTGCGTAAACGATAGACTAAAAACCTGAAAATTTTGGCAAAAGAGTTGAAATTTAAATTTATTGAAATATGTCAAAAAACAGTAGTATAGTCCACCTTTTTCGTTTGTTTGGTGAAAATTACGAATTTCACTATTTTGGTCAGATTTTGAGATGTATACCCCCGCTTTTGGCAATTCGGTGAGATTCAGAATTTTATTATTCTGGCCAAATTTTGTGGGTATATAGTCCACAGTTTTTGGTTGATTTTGATAAATTCGGTATTTCACTATTTTACGAGATTTTTGGACTATAGTCCACTGTTTTCGGCTGATTTGGTGAAATTATCAAATTTCACTATTTTGGGCATACTTTCTGAGCTATAGACCACTGTTCTGGGCCAATTTGGTGAGATTTTGAATCACTATTTTGCCAAGATTTCGAATTTCACTATTTTAGCCAGATTTGTTGAATATGGTACACCCTTTTTAGCCGACTTTGTGAGATTACCAATTTCACCATTTTTTGCCGATTTCATGAGATTTTGAATTTCACTATTTTGGCCAGATTTTTAGAGATGTATTCCACCATTTTTGGCCCATTTTGTACCCTTACGAAACTTTCACTATTTTGGCCAAATTTCACGGGCATAAACCATTTTGGTTGATTTTAATAAAATTCTGAATTTAACTATTTCGGCCATATTTGGTGCGCTAGACCATCACTTTCAGCTAATTTGGTGAAATTTTTGAATTTCACTATTTTAGTCAAATAGTGAGCTATAGACCGCCATATTTTTACCAATTTGGTGACATTTTGAATTTCATTATTTTTGCTAGAATTTGTAGGTTATATGGTCCACCGTTTTTTGTTAACTTTTAGAAATTCTACATTTCACTGTATTGGCCAGATTAAATTTTTTGTTGATTTGGTGAAAGTTCTGAATTTTATTATTTCAGCCAAATTTTGAGAAATTCTGAAATTAACTGTTTTGGCCAGATTTGGTAGGCTGTCCACCAATCTAGGCTGATTAGGTGAAAATTTCGAATTTCACAAATCTGACAAGATTTTGTGAGCTATAGACTACGAATTTGGTAATATTGGTAAAAAAAATTGGATTGCACTATTTTTGCCAGATTTTGTAGACTATACACCATTTTTTGTTAATCCTTAGAAATTCTGTATTTTACTGTATTGGCCAGATTTTGGGGTTATAGTCCACTATTTTTTTTATGATTATGAGAAATTCTTCATTTACTTTTTTGGCTATATTTTATGCGATATAGTCCACTGATTTCGACTGACGTGAGAAATTCTGCATTCCATTATTTTGGTCAATTAATTGTTTTGGCCGATTATGCATTCATTGTTTTGGCCAATTTATTAAGTGAAGTTTTGTGCTCTATAGTCCATTGTTTTTTCCTGCAAATTTAAGTATTTTTTGCCAGATTTTGTAAGCCACTCTCCTATTTTGGTGGATTTTGAGAAATTTTGTATTTCACTATTTTGGCCGGATCCATCATTTTTGGCCAAATCGGTGAACATTCTGAATTTCATTATTTTGAGAGATTTCGTGAGTATAGTCCACCATTTTTAGCCGATTTAGTGAGACCACATTTCACTATTTTTGCCAGATTTTGTGAGCTATAGTCCAGTGCTTTCACCCGATCACCATAAATTATGTATTTCATTGTTATAGTCCACCGTTATTGATAGATTTGGTGAAAATTCCAAATCTCCCAAATCTCACTATATTAGCAAGATTTTGTGAGTTGTAGACCACCGTTTTTGGCCAATTTGGTGATTCTAAAATTTCATTATTTTTGCTAGATTTTGTGAGTTGTGTAAACCACCGACTACTGTTTTATGATGATTTGGTGAAAATTCAAATTTCATTGTTGGGCTCGGATCCACCACTTTTGGCCAATTTTAAGAAATTCTGAATTTAATTGTTTCAACTAGATTTGGTGGGTTAAGGAAAGTATAATGGAGGGTGGCTTGTGACGTAGAAAAAGGGAAGAGTGGAAAATCACAAAAAAAGGGTTCTAATGGAGGGCAAGAAGACAGCGTACAACGGGGGAAGAGGCAAGAGGGCCACCCCTTTTGTCGGCGACCAAAAAAAGGGAGGAAAGAGATGCACATGTGCTCCTGACGTCGGTTGACGTCAGCAGCACATTATTATTATTATTATTATTATTATTATTATTATTATTATTATTTAACGGATATAATTGGTTTTTTTCAACGGCTATATTTGGCCCCAAAAAAATTTCAAAAAAAATTAAAAAAATTCCCCAACGGCTCTTTCTATTTTTCCTTTAAATATACAAGCCCACATTTGCCAAGTTCTTCGCAATTCTTCTTCAATTTCTTCATCAAAAAAAAAAAAATCAACCAAATTTACATTCAAAAGTTCAAATAAATTTATAAATATTTATTACAAAAATGGAAGTAACAAAATAGAGTTACGATGAAGAAGTTATGTGCAAAGCTCGGGTAAAAGTTGTTGACTTAAGTTTGGTATGCACAAAACATATCATTTACAACTAATATTTTCAGTTGAGATTTACAGGATTTACAGAAAAAGGAATATCAAATGATTTGCAATCAAGCAAAAGAGGCATGTATCAAAGAAGATTACAATCATCAAAGAAAAGAAGCATGTGTCTCAAATCTCAAGAAAGCAGCAAAAATAGTTTATTTATTTCTATTTATGAGAGGATACAATATGTAAAGTATCGTTGATTGAAAAATAAGTTTTGAAAAGAATATAAAGTGAATTCGCCAAATAAATGTTGAATCTGCACGATTGCGGTCGACCGTACAATATGTCGGTCGACCGTCGCAACAGTCAACCGCTCATCATAGTGAAAAGATGAGTCAGTCAGTTGGTCATCGCTCGACTTTCGAGTTAAAAGATGAACGGTTGACTGCTCAACAAAGCGATTGACCATCCGCGTGCAGTTTTGACTATTTCGAAAATATCTTTTCGTTTTTGGAAAAAAATATTTTCTCGCTCTATAAATAGAGGCGATTTCACTAAGTCTTTTTCATCCCTTGCTATCATAATTCTTCTAAAATAATCATCCAATCAACGATCCAAGTGTGAGAGCTTTTATTGTTTTCTTCAGTCAAGATTGTTATAGATCTTGAGAGGTTTTCTTTTCTTCCACTTCAGTGAGTTTTGCGGGACTTATTTGTAGAAGCCCTGCGGGTGTAATAGATCTCTCGATCTGAATTCCGAGAATCACTATACAAGGGTTTAAAGTATAGTGGAACGTTTGTAGCGAAGAATTGCTACAAATAGATGGTGTGGACGTAGACCTGGGAGTTGAACCACGTTATATCGTTGTGTCTTGCGTGCTAGATCTGTTTACTTTCTCTAACTCTATCTCCTTACTTTATGCATTTTATTTAAATTTTTAATTTCTGCACAATCACCCTATTCGCCCCCGAAGGTGATTTACATAAGTCGCTCTCAACGGTGAAACTGGTTCCCAACAACCTAAAGGAAAATTCTACGAGCGCATTCGATCAAGATATGTAGAAATTTGGGAGGGTTCCGTAAGAAAAAATCCGTCCCACTGCCGGATTTGAGAGTAAGTGGAGAATGCATCTTACCCCGAGGCTAACAAGGTGGCATGAAGCTTTGATGCATGTTCGAAGGACAACTCAGAGTGGCCAAACTTACCTAGATGAGATAAATAATTTTAACAAATTTATTCAAACTTATCCATGTCTTAATATTAATTTTTAACTAATTTTGGTACGCTTTGTTAGATTGTAGATGCCAAAGTGTGGTGCAGATTTCAGATGGGTAAAGATTGGAACTTAGATGCTTGTTGGGACATAGTCTACGGTGTAGACAAATTCAAAGATCCAGTTGAAACTGGATTTGGAGAAAGTCAACAGTTTCCAGTTGGAGCAATTCCGACAGAAGCAACTCCCGTAGATTTAACTGACTAGACAAACGAATAATGAGACGAAGAGAACCAATGACTTGGTTGTTGAGATGATACAATGGGAGAAGGCAAAGCATAGGAGGCAAAAGCAAAGCGAGAATCGAGTGATGATGTATGACACCACTTTACTGACCCTCGATAAGTGCATATTCTGAAGGAAGAACAACGAAAAAATTCGTGGTTATATGCTCAATAGGATGGCAAAAGCAATCATGACAATGGCTACGACTACAACCAAAATAATGGAGACGAGGTTCATTATCCCTAGTTTCAGGATAATTATGTAACCCCTTAATATAAATAATGCATGTAATTTGTTTAATTTGAGCTTATTTAATGAAATAAAATTTAAATGTCATAATAATAATTTTTTACAATACATAAAAAATACATGTATGGCATAAAATTTATCGGTGGTGATTGAAATAAATATAAAACAAAAATAAAAGTCAAAAGGAAAAATGGCTTTTCACGTACGAAGAATTTTTACTTTCTACGATGAGAAGGCTTGTGATGTGTGGGAAGACACGTCACAAACCCTCCATTAGACTTGGCCTTATAGTCCCATTTTCTTATGGTTTGGTGAAATATTAAATTTCACTATTCGGCCAAATTTTGTAAGCTATATAAACCACCATTTTTGGCCTATTTGGTGAGACTATTTTTGCCAGATTCTGTAGCTTCCACTATTTTTTTGCTGATTTTTAGAAATTTAATTTTTAACTATATTGGTTAAATTTTGCGGGTTACAGTCCACCGCTTTTTGCCGAGTATGAAAAATTCTTCTTTCACCTTATGGCTATATTTTGTGTGCTGCAGTCGACCGTTTTTGACTAACTATGAGAAATTCTGCATTCCACTATATTGGCCAGAGTTCTTGAGTTGTAGTCCCACCGTTTTTGTCCGATTTGGTAAGATTCCCGAATTTCAATATTTCTACCAGATTTAGTGGGCTACTTCCCTGTTTTTGCTATTTTTGAGAAATTCCGCATATAACTATTTTGGTCGGATTCACTAATTTTAGCTGATTTAATGCACATTCGAATTTCACTATTTTGGGAAATTTCGAGAGCAGTCCACCATTTTTAGCCGATTTGGTGAGATTCTACATTTCACTATTTTGGTCAAATTTTGTGTTATAGTCCCAGTGTTTCTCCATTTTGTGGGCTACAAGTCCATCGTTTTTTGGTTCACTTGATGAAAAATCTGACTCTTCACTATTTTGCCAGATTTGAGTTGTAACCCCCTATATTGGGTCAATTTGGTGATATTTCAAATTTCATTATTTTGACTAAATTTTGTGGGCTATATAATCCACTATTTTTGACTGATTTTGACAAATGTATTTTTAGACTATGGTCCACCGTTTTCGGCTGATATATTGAAAAATATGAATTTCACTATTTTGGCCACACTTTGTGAGCTATAGACCACCGTTTTTCATCAATTTGGTGAGATTTCGAATTTCAATCTTTTGGCCAAATTTTGTGGGTCCACCATATTTTGCGCACTTTCAGAAATTAGATAAGAAAAAACATGTTTGACAAAGTCACAATGCAATACACATCCAAGGACAAGTAAAAAAGGGTTTGGGACATAGCACAGCAGAAAAATATTAGGTCAAGATCAAATTAAGTTATAGATAGTGACTTACCTATAAGTAGTTGCACCAGTCTGATGAAGAAACCACATTGAAGTGAAGCTGATCGCAAGGCCTAAGAACCCACTTAAAGTTATCACGAACCAAAAAACTGGCATCTTCAAAAGGGGCCTGCAAATTAACTTCAAATATACATAAGGCCAATAAGGCACAAAAAAATTATTAAAACTACCAGTTTCTAAGCATTCATAAGATGCACAAAGTCCTGGTTGGAACATTGCATTGATTTTGAAGTGTGACAAAAATAACCTTCAGAAATGTAGCTTGGAAAACACTTTAGGGCAATAACAGAAATGTAGTTAACTTTGATTGTTGAGGTAGAGTCACAATGATTATTGAATAAGATCCCAAAGTGAGGACAGTATGTAATCTAGCTAAAACTGCCAACACTCTGCTATGAGCTCAGACCTTCCACTAGAAACAGTGAAAAAATTCAAGATAACAATAGTAAAGGGGTGGGATAACTTAAGGGAGATTTCAGATTTGATACCAAGCTATAGAGTAGCCCTTTAATAATAATAATAATATATATATATATAAAATAAAATAATAAAATAAAATAAAAAACAACCAAGACAGCCAAACATAAAGTGGACAGTAGATTCACTTCATACTAGATTTATGTCAAGGTAATTTATAGTTTGTTGGTGCCACTGAGAGGATACAGTACGAGGAAAGTGATTGCCCATTGATAAACAAGATGTGATAATTTTACATTTTACATTGCACGATATTTGTCTTTACTATTTACTATTATACTAGGTAACAGGAGGTGGACAATCCACCCAGAAATCAAGTTGACTGATTGTTATATCTACAACTGTTTGATTGTGATGCAAGACAAGAACTGAAGAAGACATATATCAAAAAAGCGTTGAACCACGTGAGGCAACGACCTCGCCAGAGACCCGACTGGGCAAACTGGGAACCCCTAATCGTCTAAGAAGAATGGGAAAGGAAGAGGATGTAGAGAACTGCTGACGTGAAAAGAAGAAATAAAGACGAAGTAAGAGCACATTCCAATAGAGGAAATGCACACCCCTAAAAATAAACAATTCATATTCACAGTAACTAGATTAATTGCACGAGCACTGGAATTGGATGTACATTCCTTTTCTCCCACTAACGAAAATATAAGGTTGGAAGGGTCATTGTTATGAAGCACAAAACATTACAATGTTCAATAATATTTCATGTGGGGGGAAATTAAAGTACACATGCAAATCTAGCTTAAAAAAAATGAAAGGGTGAAGGACGGAGGCTTCTCTCATTTATAAATAGTAGTATCCATATACATATAGATAATATACCTAATATTGGAGAAGGCATAGAATTTAAAAATTAACCAACTTGAATTCTCTAAAAACTAAAGATGGTCCAACAATGTCTTGCTTCTATCAGTATGCTAAAAAGACAATTTACGCGTGTTGAATGATTTTACAAAAGAGGCATGACAGTCTATACAACTACACCAGTTTCAAGTGAGATTAAATTCTTTAGCCTGCAATTCTTCATATATAGTGGTCTATATGGTCTAAGCTTAAATCTTATGAGCCATCAATAGGATTCACAACCAAAATATCTTTCTAATTGATAAATATATCATATCATTGTTCACTTCAACATATGAAAAAAGGTCTAATTTCTAGTGTGGAACTGTACTTACGCCAGGCATGGTTTTCAAGTACTTGACTTTCCGAATTGGGATTATGACAATTTACTTCTAGCAAATTTGCTGAGACACTTCATGACACGATCTAGTCATTAAGCTTCTATATGAATTTTAAAATGCTCCCAGAATGTTTACCTATACAAGTGGGTATCCACATAAAGATTATAGAGATGGATTCCTAATCGATATAATTGTTAAGTGAAAAGAATTATATAGAGATAACCTTATATCAGATGCCAAAGTGAATTAGAACCGTCATTATGCTAACTAAAAGGGATACATGTAGATAAAAATAAAAATATAATGAATATTTAACAAATAGTAGTAGGTAAATAAAAGTGAGATTAGCTCACGTTTTAGATAGGTAGTCCACTTCATTGAATGCAACTATAAGCAAAAGTCCCAGAGGTAGTGACAAAACATTATTCAGCAGAACCATTGAAAACTCGTTTAAGTTTCCAGATTTTGTCGCTTGTTTAGCAGTATCCATAACTCGTCGTAATGTTAACTGCAAGAGAAAGAAGATAAAATAATTCAGTAAAAAGCAAGTCTATGCAGATAAAATAGTCATCTCATATAACTCTTTTAACAACAGCAGCAGCAGCAATGGCTTATTTAAGACTGTTGGATATTGTATTATATATGTTAGATATTGTATTATATATTTAGTCCCATATCGGGTTATGTATCAGTTTAGTATTTGGTTCCCTCCTATATATAGGAGACATTGTACTCAGTTATAATCAATCAAATAATCCAATAATCTTTTCGCTATCTCTCTGTTTACATTATCATGGTATCAAAGCATTAACCCTAACCCAAATTCCCCACTCCTAATCAAACCCTAATCATCACCTAATCCTCTTCTTCATCAACAGCCGTCATCAACAACACAACAACAATAACAACAACTCCGGCAACTTCCAACATCAACATCAGATCATCAATTTTTCGAACGAGATCATCATCATCATCATCATCATCATCATCAAAAGTCTCCTCTTCACGAACTCTACTCCGGCGAGCAACCAAAACCCAAAATCTCAAACTCCCTTTCCTCGTCGTCGACAGCAGCAACAACACTACCTCCCCTTTCCGTCGTTGAACTGCCTAACTTTTGAAACCCAAGCCGACCAACTCACACACCCAATCCCATCACCGCTGCGACTTCCTCTATCCCAGCCGCAACCCAAACACCACAATCCCTAACCCTAAAACCTAGCCGTCACTGATTACCTATCCCTCAAACCCTAAATCCAAATCCAAATCCTAATGCCCAAAACCCGAAACCCACTCTTTCTAAACCTACTCCGCATAATCCCTCTACCCGAATCCTCAAATACCCCTAAGCTTTACCCGACCCGAAACCCAAACCTAACCCGTATACCTGAAACCCTCATTTTCCAAACCTAATATCCAAACCCAATACCTGATATCTGCTTGCTGTTTGCTACTGTTTGCTACTGCTGTTGTCACAATCGTCACAACCGCTGCCGCCGCTGCTAAAAAAAATCAAAAAAATCAACAACAAAAAAATCAACAAAAAATAAAAAAAATAAAAAAATAAAAATTGCAGATACTTGTTCTTCTCCAATAGAACCTCAGTCTTACCAGTATTTTTCAGTTTTCACCGACTTCCATGCTGCTACATCTTCATCTTCACTCCTCCCTCCTCCAAGCACCATTACTAACCCTGCTCCACCCCTTCTTCTGACACCGGTACCACTATCCAGCTCCCTTCCCGACTTCCGACACCAGCAATATTTTCGTCCTCATTTAGATCCCTGTCACAGCAACACCAATCTTATTGCTTCTCGCGACACTTCTTCACTTGCATTCTCGGCCATGACCATTACACCAGCCTTGCCGACTCCTACTGATTGGGCTAATCTCCAGCATCGCCTAGCTCAGCTGAAACTCCAGCTCATGGGTCAGTCTATCACTGATGGCTCTTCTACCCCTGCATTCTCTGTTACTCCTGATATAAATTCTTCCTGGATTTTAGATTCAGGTGCAGCACAACATCTTACTAGTAACTATACACTGCTCACCATCAGCACTGCACTTTCCCCTCACTCTCCGTCCCTACATACTACCGATGGCTCACAACTTTTCACTACACTCAAGGTCTATTAGTTCTCCCACCCTCACATTGCCTTATGTTCTTTATGCTCATTTATCCATGAATCTTGTGTGTTGTGCGATAATGTTAGGTTGTTCTATTATCGATTTACACAGGTAAGGAGTTTGAGCGTGCTAGTCGACATGATCGTCTATATCATTTAGATTTTCTTCATGCACATAAATTTCATCCTCATTTTGCTGGTGTTGTGCTCTCTGATGCTAATCTGTGGCACAGACGTTTAGGACATATTAGCGAGTCTTGACTCAAGACTTTAGCCCGTAGTGGTGCCCTTGGTCCTCTTTCCTTTACTCATTTGTCTGATTGCCAGGATTGTCATTTGGCCAAACACATAGCAATCCCTTTCATAAAAGCACTTCGCAAACCACTCATTATTTTCAACTTATTCACTCTGATATAAGGGGACCATCTCCTACACCTTCTCACAAAGGTTATCTCTATTATATTAGTTTCATCGATGATTTTACTAAATACACGTGGGTGTTTCTTATGCGTCAACGCTTTGAGAAACTTGACATTTACCAGTTCTTTACAAACATGGTTCACACTCAGTTTGTTGTGCGTATCAAAACCTTTCGCCTATATGGGGCTCATGAGTACACTTCCGCTGCTATGAGATTGATCCATCACTTTCATGGTACACTCTTTCAGCAATCATGTCCTCACACGCATAAGCAGAATGGTGTAACTAAACGCAAACATCGTCACATCCTTGAGACGACTCGCATTCTTCTACTCTCTTCTGTTTCTCGTTCTTTCTGGGCTGAAGCTGTCATGACTTCTGTCAGTCTCATTAACATCACTCCCTCGTCTACCCTATCTGGCACATCACCTTATGAAACTCTTCGTCACTCACACCGGACTACAATATGCTCCGTATTTTTTGGTGCACTTGTTATGTCCTCCCTCTCACTGAGCGCACGAAGCTCACCGCTCGTGCTGTCAAGTGTATTCACCTAGGTCTCAGTCCAGAACATAAAGGATATCGTTGTTTTGACCCGGTGGTGGGTCGTGTTCGTATTTTCCGACATGTCTCCTTTGTAGAAGACTCCCTACTACTTGACCTCTCTTGAGGATGCTAGTTTTCTCGATTTTTCAGTTGTTTGGCCTCTCTTCCCGGCCATACCTTCACGCATTCCATATAATCTCACTCCTTTTGCTCCTTTCTCATCTCCTACTGACATTCCACATGTTCCTCTAACGGAGACACCGCCTGTATTTCCACAGCATCATGCACCTTCACCACCTGCATCCTCATAGTTGCATGCACCTACTCCACCTATTTCTCCCCCACACACTGTCTATTCACCACCGGCCCGTCAGTCTACACGTTCTACCTTAGGTATCCGACCGGCACGTTACACACCTGATGCCAATGGTCCTTCTGATTAGTTTAGCTTTGCCACCCTTGCCTCCTACTCACCACAGTTTCATGCATATCTCACTGTTATACACTCCACATGTGAGCCCACAACCTATCAGGAAGCTATTCAATTTTCCGAGTATCGACCTGATGGCTCCATTGACCTGTAAGTGGATCTTCAATGTCAAATATCGACCTGATGGCTCCATTGAGCGGCACAAGGCTCTTCTAGTTGCCTGCAGATTTACACAGGAGCATGGCATTGATTATGATGAGACTTTTGCTCCAGTTGCACAGATGACTACAATGCGTCAGTGGCCGTTATACCAGATGGATGCGAAGAATGCATTTCGTCAGTGTACCTTATCTGAAGCTGTTTACATGCATCCTCTTTCTGGCCTTACCACTCGTCATATTTGCTATCTGCGTCGAGCTATATACGGCCTGAAATAGACCCCTCGAGCCTGGTTTGGGTGTTTTGGCCGTGTCATCACCCAAGCTGATTTCAGTAAGAGTTCACGAGACCACTCTTAGGTTTATGCGGTCATCACCGCAGGGAAGGGTACTTCTACTATTATATGTTGATATGATTATTACTGGGGATGACTCCGCAAGTATGGCATCCACCTAAAATTATCTTCAACAGCAGTTCCATATGAAAGATCTTGGCAGACTACGTTACTTTCTGGGTCTAGAAATTGCTCATGGATCTCGGGACATTCATTTCTCAACAGAAATACACATAAGATATTATTTTCGCTGCATGCCTCTCTGACAGTCGATCAGCCGATACTCCCTTAGAGCTTCATGTGAAGCTTCGTCCCATAGATGGTAAGCTCCTTCCCGATCCCACTAGATACATGCAGATTGTTGGACAGCTTGTCTACTTGTGCATGACCGACCCGATGTTGCTTATGCAGTCAGAAATGTTAGTCAGTTTGTTTCTGCTCCTACATCAGTTCACTATGGTGCTCTTTTTCGGATCCTCAGATATCTTCGGGGCACTATCACTCGCTTATTGTTCATGCCTTCTACCTCCAAACTGGAACTCAATGCATATTCTGGTTCAAATTGGGCGGGTGATCATACTACTAGACGATTTACCATAGATTTCTATCTATTTCTTGGTGATTCGTTGATCTCATGACAAAGCAAAAAACAGGCAGTTGTTGCATGTTCTTCCACCGAAGCCGAGTACAGAGAAATGACAGCTACTACTAGAGAGAATGTACATGTTCGTTGAATGTTATCAGATATGAGTGTCACTCTTACAGGAGTTACTCCTCTTTATTGTGATAACCGGAGTGCATTGCACATTGCAAGCAACCCGGTCTTTCATGAGCGAACGAAGCACATATAGATAGATTGCCACTATGTTCGTAAGTACTTTGAAAGGACCATTTCACTTCGTTCTGTTACCTCGTCACAGTAGACAGCAGACTTCTTCACCAAATTCAACATTGTTCGGAGATTTCTTCACTTGGTGGGCAAACTCACACTGTTCGACCCACCGTGAGTTTGAGAGAGGGTGTTAGATATTGTATTATATATGTTAGATATTGTATTATATATTTAGTCACATATCGGGTTATGTATCTGTTTAGTATTTGGTTCTCTCCTATATATAGGAGACATTGTACTCAGTTATAATCAATCCAATAATCCAATAATCTTTTCCTTATCTTTCTATTTACTTTATCAAAGACATAGCAACGGTGATGGAGAAAGCTAAATGAATACAAATGGTTTTAGCCAACGTACAAAACTGGTCAAATAAAATTGTACTCAGTTATACAAATGGTTATATACAAATGGTTATAGGAGACATTGTACTCAGTTATAATCAATCCAATAATCCAATAATCTTTTTCCTATCTCTCTGTTTACTTTGATTACTTTATCAAAGACATAGCATAGGTGATGGAGAAAGCTAAATGAATACAAATGGTTTTAGCCAATGTACAAAACTGGTCAAATAAAATTTTGAAAAAACAAATCATTGGTCATATGCAAGGTAAATTACAATTGACAGTGAGTGCACATAACCTCAAAGAACTTTAATTTTTCATTAGCGTGGTATCAAGTGAAATCATGGCTGAGACGCAGATAATACGCTCTGAGTTCGTCTCAGTATTTAGCCAACCCGAAATGATATTTACCTTGGAAACTCGTTATTTGTTGATAATTAAGTTAACCAGAAAAGAAAAAGAAAAATGACAGCATGCAAAGGAAACAAAACCCATAGAGCCTATTTATTGGTGCTATGGGCCCTGAAAACGAACAAGAGTCTAAACGAAATTACATTAGTAACAAGTCATAATTATACTCTTCCACCACGCATGATGATAACATCTTGCATTGCTTGTTTGATCATTCTCATAGTTTTGCAACTACAATAGACTACCATAAAAGCAAGAACTCGACGATAGTAAAAAGAATGTCACTTGTGACAGAATTTTCATTCTGCTGTATTTAAATCAAGTATAGTCTCTCCCTTTCAACATTTTTTGCAGCTATCATGATCTAAAGCTCAATCACTATCAGAACACTTTTAGTATTTTAGTTATTCGAATAGATTTCAAAGTAGCAGATCACTACTACCATCGGAGTTGTTTTATTCTAGGTTTGCCAATCTTCAGTTCAAACAATTTTTGTCATTTTGTTTCTTTTGTGTGTGGATGGGTGGGTTGGAAGGTTCCAGGCTTTTCCATTTTATGTTATAGTCCCTTATGAGTTCAAAATGTAATTTCTTGATAATCACTTCGAATGACTAAGACATTTATAGCTTTTGAGTTCAACGATACTGAGATAATCTAACAATAATATTTACCGAATATGAGGCTGTCAGAAAACAGTTCACAATCTGCCATGCATAACCAACTGCATGAAACTGGAGATCTGTCAATCCTCCGGAAATAGCTGAGATTATCTGCATTAGGAGAAATATATCAATTCGTACCAATCTACTACTTCACTATTTAGATTGTTTGAAGGAAAAAGGGTAGGGAAAACCCTACCTAAGAGAAATACTATCCCAAAATAGAAATATATCAATTCGTACCAATCTACTACATAAGTTCCTTGAAATAGAATGTAAAGAATAACAGATAACATCCTTTAGATAACAGAATCAAAACGACACACTTCTATCCCGAAAGCAATCCACATCACAAAATTGCCAGGTAAGTCATTTCCATGGTTTGAACTGAGTGTCTTTTCACTACTAAAGAAGTAAGAGCAGTATAGTCTTATTATATTGTTCAACATGATTTCTATATATTAGCCTTCTCTATTAGTCCAAGGCTCTGTCCTAACGAAAGAAAATAATTTAAAAGTGAAGCATACTTTCTGTACTGGACTTTTTTTTAAAAAATCCAATATCTCTATATGGAAAATTGAGGAAATCTTCCGTTTCTTTTTACATAACATTTAACTGTCTAATATTTTTTATGTATTGCTTAATATTGTTCATATTTCACAATTTTGGCCACATTTAGTGAGTTGTATAATCCACAGTTTCGGCCTTTTTTTATGCAAAATTCCATATTTCAATGTTTGGGCCCACAATCTGCGGGCTAGATGCACAGTTATCTGGCGTTTTAAAAAAAAAATCCATATTTCACTCTTGCGCCTATTGTTCATAGTTTTCGGCCATATTCGTATTCACTATTTTGGCCACATTTTGTAGACTATATCCACAGGACCACAGGTTTTGGCCTATCACGAAATTCGGTATTTTACTTTTTTGCCACATTGTTCAGTTCACAGTCCTTGGCCGTTTTCACGAAATTCTGTATGTTGTGTTTTTTCCACATTTTGTGAGCTATATAGTCCACATTTTTTTGTTATTTGTAGAAAAATCTGTATTTCACTTGTTATCTCCACTTTCTCTCTACTGTGACAACAAGGCTACAATGCATATTTTTGAAAATCTGGTGTTTCATGGGCGCACAAAACATGTCGAAATTGATTTTCACTTCGTTTGAGGAATCATTTGTGGTACTAGGCCACTTTTTGAAACTATTTGCGATTTTAGGCCACTTCCCAAACTATTAGCAATTTTGGCTAGCAAGTGCCACGTCAGCAGCGGCCACTATTGAGAATAGCGGCCTCTTCATAGCGACCAACACATTGGACTCCCACACTTGGCAGATTTGTATAATTGCAAACCACTTGGTGTAACGGAGGTCGCTATTGTCAATAGCGACCTCGTATAACCAAGGTCGCTATTCCCAATAGCGACCACAGGTTGACCCAATCGCTTTTAGGCCCACCTGAGGTCGCTATTGGGAATAGTGACCTTAGTTAGACGAGGCCGCTATTGACAATAGCGACCTCAGTTACACCAAGTGATTTGCAATTATACAAATCTGTCAAGTGTGGGAGTCCAATGTGTTGGTCGCTATGAAGAGGCCGCTATTCCCAATAGCGGCCGCTGCTGACGTGACACTTGCTAGCCAAAAGTGCTAATAGTTTGTCAACTGGCCTAAAATCACAAAAAGTTTCAAAAAGTAGCCTAGTACCGCAAAAAAATCTCGTTCGTGATGAGTGGGAGAAGGTGAATTCAATTTCATGTCCGGTCCAGTGAACAACTTGTTGAAATCCTAACTAAGCACTACCTCTTAAGCTTTTTCAAACTTTCTTGAGCAAACTTGGCTTCAACAATATCTACGTACCAGCTTGAGGGAGTGTTAAACTAGTCCTAGTTTAGTCCCACATCTGAAATAGACTTAGATTACTCTTTGTACTCTCCTATATATACGTGGCAGTGTATTCAGTTATTAGTACCCAATAAAGTATTATTTTTTTTCTCTATACTATACTTTAATAAAAACAATTATGCATGACTGTTTTTGGTCACATTTTGTGGTCTAGTCTATAGTTTTCGGCCGTTTTAAAGCAATTCCATATTTAACCTTTTTGACCATATTTTGTGACTTATAGTCCACAATTTTTTGCCACATGTACCTGCTTTTGCCACATTTTGCATGTTGCTCCACAACTTTCGGCCGTTTCTGGAAAATTCCGTAATTCACTGTTTAGTCTATATTTTGTGTGGTTGTAGTACACAGTTTTAGCCGTTCTCGAGAATTTTATATATTTCAATGTTTTGGGCATTTTGGCGACATTTTGTGAGCTATATAGTTCACAATTTTTGGTCATCTTTACGAAATTCCGTATTTCACTGTTTTGACCACAATAAACGAGTCCACAGTGTTTCACCATTTATGTGAAATCCCGTAAGTCACTATTTCCACCATATTTTGTGAGCTAGTCCACAATTTTTGGCCATTTTTGTGAAATTTCATCATCATTATTTTCTCCATATTTTGTCAACTATAGTCCAAAGTTTCCAACCATTTTTCACAAAATTCCATATTTCACTATTTTGGTCACATTTTATGGCATGTCCACAAATTTTTGTCCCTTTTTAAAAATTCTTAATTTCACCCTTTTGGCATATTTTGTGAGTCCACAGGTTTCGGACATTTTCGCGAAAAAATCACTGTAAATGTTCCAAATAGTGGTTGACCTTAATTTCTTTTAAAGCAAGCTTAAGCGTAGATTAAGCGATGAAAAGTACAAAAGCGTTTTGCTATTTTTTTAGAAACAAATAAATATAGGGTAGATTCCAAATTTCATGTATAAGATTTGGGCAGCCGTCAATTTGGGGGAGATTAAGGGCTAGGGCAAATGAGAAGGGAAAAGTTATTTACTAAAAAGTTGGGTAAGGTCGGATCGAGGTCGGATCGAGTATAAAAACCTAAAAACAAAGACTCATGTTTTCACTTTTTTACTAAAAAATGCTGATTAAGTGATTTACAATGCTTTTTGAAGCTTGTTACCTTTTCTTTGCACTTTTATCCGCATTTTTGAACGTTTTCTACGCATCGCCACTTTTCTAGCGCTTTTGACCCCCAAAAAAGGGGTAACCCACTGCTTTACGATTAAGCGTCGCTTCAGCAACACTTTTTAGCGCTTTTTTAAACCTTGTTCATTGTATTTGTCACATTTTGTGAGCTTAGTCCAGAGTTTTTGGCCATTTTCACGAAATTTCATACTTCACAGTTTTGGCCGCAGTCCACATTTTTCGGGCGTTTTAAAGAAATACCATATTTCACACTTTTGGCACATTTTGTGAGTTATAGTCCAAAGTTATTCATCCGTTTTTGCGAAATT
Source organism: Hemerocallis citrina (assembly GCA_017893485.1). NCBI lineage: Eukaryota > Viridiplantae > Streptophyta > Magnoliopsida > Asparagales > Asphodelaceae > Hemerocallis > Hemerocallis citrina. The sequence goes on along the minus strand of JACEHZ010000623.1, from coordinate 64,808 downwards.
CTATATTTCACTATTTATGGAGCATTTTGTAACTATGTTATGCATTCGCAATTTTTTTATGTATTCGCAATTTTATGTATTTCACTGTTTTTGCAACATTTTTGTGGACTTCCACAGTTTTTTGTCATTTTAAAGTAATTCCAAAAATCACTGTTTTGGCCACATTTAGTAAGTGGTCCACCATTTTGGCCGTTTTCACAAAAGTCCATATTTCACTGTTTTTGGCACATTTTGCCAGCTATAGTCCACAATTTGCAGCCGTTTTTACGAAATTGCGTATTTCACTATTTTTACAATATTTTTTTACCTATACATTTCATAGTTTTTGGTTGTTTTTGCAAATTTCTGTATTTTTGCGTTTTTGGTTCATTTTGTGATCTAGTCCACAATTTTTGGCCATTTTCGCAAAATTTCAAAATTGCACTATTGTGGCTACATTTTGTGAGCTACTGTCCAATTTTCGGCCATTTTAGGAAATTCTAAACTCAACTGTTTTTGCCACATTTTGTGAGCCATATAGCTCACAATTTTTGGCCGTTTACACAAAATTCTGTATTTCACAATTTTGGAAACATTTTGAGGGTTATAATCCAAAGTTTTTGGATGTTCTACACTTAACTTTGTATCACTGTTTCAACCACATGTTGTGAGCTCCACAGTTTTCAACTGTTTCTGCAAAATTTTGTATTTCACTGTTTTGGCAATATGTTTTGGACTAGTCCACAGTTTTCGGTCATTTTAAAGAAATTCTTTATTTCATCATTTTGGCCACATTTCGTGACCTATAGTCCAAAGTCTTTCGTTGTTTTCACAAAATTCAGCATTTCACTGTTTAGGCAACGTTTCGTGATCTATAGTCCGGAGTTGTCAGCCGTATTCGCAATATTTCATTTTTCACTGTTTTGGCCACAGCTTTTTACCATTTTAACGAAATTCCGTATTTCACTGTTTAGGCAATATTTTGTGAGTATAGTCCACAGTTTTTTGCCGCATTCGCAATATTTCATTGTTCACAGTTTTCGACCATTTTAACGCAATTCTGTATTTTAGTGTTTTCGCCACATTTGTTGAGTCCACGGTTGTAGGCTACTTTTTGCGATATTCCGAAATTCACTATTTTTGCCACATTTTATAAGCTAATCCAGAAGGGTCGTTTTTGTAAATTTTCATATTTCACTGTTTTCGCCACATTTTGTGATATATAATCCAAAGTTTTTGGATGTTTTAAATAAATTCCTTATTTTACTCTTTCAACACATTTTGTTGGCTATAGTCCACTTTTTCATTCGTTTTTGCGAAATTTCGTATTTCAATGTTCTGACCAGTTTTTGTGGGTTATAAAGGTTGTAATGACATGAAAGCTGGAGTAAGATAGGAGGTTGGAGATGTAATATCCCAAAAGAACTAATAAAATATTTCTCTGTGTGTGTGTGTATATATATATATATATATATATATATATATAGTAATTCTATTAGATTTATATTATGGATGAATTAGTGCATGACTATTAAGGAGAATAGCCATGCATATTGTGAATTAAACTTAGGGTTGGGGTGACTTAGGGTTAAACCTAAACTTTAACCTAATCAAACCATAGCACACATCTTGATGAAAATCTAAAGGATGAAATTGCACATGAAGAGTTCTTCATGAAAGACTTCTAGTTGACTTGGGAACCTTCTAGTTTTGTGTGTTGGCACTAGATCTAACCCTTCACCTCCACTCACTTACACTTTGAACAATCCCCACCCTACACCTAGTGGCCGGCCCATACTCCAAGAGGGGAAACCCTAACTCCCACTCCCCTCTATTAATACCCACTTCATTTACTCTCTCATCCTCTTTTCCATTTTGGTTCTTGTTCCTTCAAAAAAAAAGAGGGAGGAGAAAGAAAGAAAGGATATCTTTTAAGTTGTTGTAGAAGATTAGTAGAAGTGAAGAAGGGACAAGGAGCAAATCTTGAAGAGCTAGGAGCCAAAGCACATAAGAGGATTTTCTTGCAACTCAAGGTGGGTGATTTCTCTAAACTCATAAAAAGGTTTTTACTCATGTATGATTTTTTTTGCATGTAAAAATAACCAAGGAAAACAAAAAATGTTTGATCATATATGAATGAGGAGCATGCTAAGAAGAGAAGGTAGTTCCATGGTAAGATAATTTCTCCTCAAGGATTGCTTAGAAACCATGTTCTTGAGGCCTAGTTAGAGAATTTTTATTTCATGAATGGTTAAGGGTCTTGAGCCCAAACTTTGGGGGAGTGTTTTTCCATGCAGCTAGGACCTACATGATTTTTTTTGTAATATTTAGAAGACATCTAATAGCCCAAACAGGTTCCACATTTTCGGACAGCAAACCAACTGCAGAAACAGCAACTGAGGATTTTTGTCGTAGCTTCGAAAAATCATAGTTAATTATTGACTAAGTATTTTTGGCTGAAATTTTTTGTGGAAGCCTATGTATGTCTACTACTAAAATACCAAATTTCACCCTTTTCTGAAATGGTTTGTTACCTCAAAAAAGTTCCCCAACTTCGCTGGTCCAGAGGGTCTGGACTGCAGAATTCTGCAGGTAGACGCAGTTCCTTAGGTGCATAACTTCGCGTGTGCTTATGATATGGCCTTGAAATTTTGTGAGCAAGTTGTGGTGGGAGTCAAATTTTAGGGTCCCGAATCTTAGAATTTTTAGACGACGTTTGACAAGGTTTCCAAAATAATTCCTAAATACGAGTAAAAAGTTGTCTGAAAAACAGAGGGAATTTTGTATCTTTGGTTAAAGAGCCATAGCTCTGTGCATGTTAGGAGTTTTAAGTGCCATTTTTGGACACATGGTAGTGATGGGTGTCTAGTTATAGATTTTAAAATTTCTTGAGCTTTCGATAAGGGGTTGATTTTATATGGAATTTAGCATGCACTACGTTCGATACTTGGGGCTGATTGAGCAGCCTGTGCACTTTCGATTTTCTAGATATATGTGTTCGAAATTTGCCCAAGTGCCGCATTAGGGATTTGTAGAAGAGACCCTAAGCTTTCCAATGAGCCCAGGAAATCGAAATTCTGAGTTATGCAGGAATTAATGTGATTTTTCTGGCGATGGACAGATCCAGCTACCCTTCAAGAGTGATATTTTGCATGTGCATGATCTTCCATTTTTGCTCTCGAGTGATGATTGGAGAGTTGGGGGCATGCCCCCGTACTCAGTTGTTTTATCCATGCTAATTAAGACATGGGAAAGTGGCGAGCAGGGTGGCTGCATCGCCGGAGCCACCGGTTAGCAGACAAGGACTAGGGTTCCGTTAAGGGAAACCGCTGAGTCTAGTGTAACCTAGACTGTGGATCTAGCTATGACCATGCTCTCATAACACGTTTAGATAGAAGGACTAGCTAGATATTAGTTCCCAACGATAAGTAATCAGGTGACTGCAGAACGGTGGGACCGTTGACTGCCATATGGTGGGACCGTATATTTTTAAGTTCGTCACGGCTGTTGACTGCAGAACGGTGGGACCGTTGACTGCAGAACGGTGGGACCGTATATCTTTAAAGTTCGTCACGACCGTTGACTGCAGAACGGTGGGACCGTTGACTGCCATACGGTGGGACAGTATATCTTTAAGTTCGTCACGGCTGTTGACTGCAGAACAGTGGGACCATTGACTGCCATACGGTGGGACCGTATATCTTTAAAGTTCGTCACGACTGTTGACTGCAGAACGGTGGAACCGTTGACTGCCATACGGTGGGACCATATATCCTTAAGTTCGTCACGGCGGTTGAATGGGGTCTGGGCGTCGGGCACTAGTGGCAAACCAAGACACCACTAGGTGACTGCAGAACGGTGGGACCGTTGATCTGCAACCTCATTGTCACGATCTATCTATCGGGAACAGGAAGTAGACCAAATTAGAATGCATTGCATAGCGAGGGTTTGAATCCCTAAACTTGGAGACAACGGCTTGATTTGGAAGGTATGTAGTATGGGATGCATACATTCCAAAGTCTCGCTTGCATTAGACTAAGTACATTTTTTGACTTGTGCATTAGATACCAGAGTATATCATACACGGACGTACTAGACGCAACCCTACCTCCCCTTCATTCTAGCCACTTTTCCCTTGTATTCATATTTGATCTATCTGGTTTAGAAATCGCTGTTTTTTTATCAGCATTACGTCAGTAGAAATACTGACGTGCCCACTCTTTTAGGTACTAGATGCCGACCCGTGGAGTCCAGGAAGGCTCAAGCCTGATGGTGCATCCAAGTGACAGGTCCAAGTGTTCCTTATCCACTTCTGATTATATATTTTTTTTTTTTTTTGTAAAACATGGGTTGTAATTTTCTGAACCAAGTTATGGTAACACTTGAACTCGTACATCATGGAATAAAAATTCATTTAAATTTTCCTGCTTTTTCCTATATTGTGACTGTTTGAAGGAAAGATTCTGGATTACGTCACGAACCACCAGTATAAGGATTCGGGGCGTTACAGGAAAGCTATGATGAAGTAGGAAGGGATATTCGGAAGGCAGAAGGGTAAGAGCTAGAAAGCTGTCTTTGAGGATAGGATGGTAGGACAAGGAATCCAACCTTTCTATAGATAAGATAAATCTGTAACTTCAGGTTGAGTGACTAGAAGGCATACTATTCTGAGGGTAGGCGTTCGCTGTCCCTCAATTGCTTACTAATATGCTTTATCTCATCTAGCAGCTTTCCAAGACGGTCTTTTCACCCTACTTGTTTAGGTAAGGGTATCCGATTGTAAGCTTTCTAGCCTGCCACTTTCCTGATTTCACACGCACGATAACAGTACCTTTCTCCTTTTCTAGTTGATAAGGCTTAAAGTCCACAATTTTCGGCAATTTTCACAAAATTTCCGTATTTCACTATTCTTGGCCACGTGTGAGCTATAGTCCAAAGTTTTTTGCCGGTTTAGCAAAATTATATATTTTACTGTTTTTGCCACAATTTATGGGCTACAGTCCACATTTTCCGGATGTCTTCGTGAAATTCTGTATTTTACTGTTTTGGGTACAATTTATGAGTTATAGTTCGCAGTTTTCGGCCGTTTTCGTGAAATACTATATTTTATTGTTTTGGCCACAATTTTCGGTTGTTAAGAAATTCCTTTTTTTTCTCTTTGGAACATTTTGTGAGCTATATAGTCCACGGTTTTCGGTCTTAGTTCAAAGTTTTCGGCTGTTTTCACGAAATTCCATATTTCAGTGTTTTAGCCACATTTTGAGTAGTTTTTCACCATCTTTCCAAAATTTTGTGATTCACTAGGCCACATTTTGTGATCTATAAGCCACAGTTGTGGACTCATTTCACAAAATGACATAGTTAAGTCTATAGTTCTCGGCTATATTCGCAATATTCTGTACTTCATTGTGCTGTACTTCATTGTGCTGGCCACATTTTGTAGGGGTATAGTCCACAGTTTTCAGCTGTTTTTTAGAAAATTTTGTATCTCACTGTTTAAGAAAAAAAGTTTGGGCTATATTCCACAGTTTTCATCCGTTTTCGCAAAATTCCGAATTTCATTGTTACTACCACATTTGTAGGCTATAAATATAAACAAAATAGTAAAATATGAATTTCACAAATACGTTCGAAACCTTTGGACTATATTTAACAAAATATCGACAAAACAGTAAAATTAAGAATTTCAAAAAAAAATCATTTGTAGACTGTAGCCCAAAAATTTTGGCCAAAATAATAAAATTTAAAATTCTTCAAACCAATCAAAAAAGGTGAACTATACATACAAAATCTGACAAAAACGATGAAATTTAACCAAAATCGACCAAAACTGTGAACTGGCCCACAAAATCTGCCCAAAATAGTGAATTCAAAATTTCTTCAAATCGACCGAAAACGATGGACCATAGCCAACAAAATAAGGATAGAAAAGTGAAATTCAAAATTTCATGAAAGCGACCGAAAACTATGGATGGTAACCTACAAAATCTGGACAAATTTGTGAATATGAGAATTTTACAAACACGGCTTGAAACGGTGAACTACCTACAAAATCCTGCCAAAATAATGAAATTCAAAATTTCACGAAAACGATTGAAAATTGTGAAAATCTGACCAAAACAGTGGACTATAACCCAAAATATCTGGCCAAAAAGTGAGATCCAAAATTTCTCCAAACTTCTCGAAAATGGTGGACTATATATTGTTGATTTTAGGTGAGAACCCTGTGCTCATTGATAGATCCAAGTTAATTAGTACTTACGGGTTTTTTAGGAGTCCTAATTGGATAAGGATTATTTCCATGTTTAATTAAATAAGGTTCATCTTTATCTAATTACAGAAGGTGATATTTATCCAATTAATTAGATAAAGGTTTGTTTTTAGTTTGAGTTTAAACTGAATTAGAATTCATATCCCTTAGAGCATCCACTATCGTTCATCCTAAATTTTGCATATATAGGATTTAGGAAATAGCAATTGAAGGTGAGCGTTGCAGTCGTTAAAAAGCCAATTTTTAGAAGACGGAAGAACATCTTCCGCCTAATCCTTTGTTCCTTTTTTTTTGTATAATGGCAGTTTCGTAAATTCTAGGATGGCATTTAGGTATAAAAAAAACTGAAAAATTTTGTGGGACGGATGAAGATGATCCGTCCCACCATTTTATGGTTTTTTTTGTTGGTAAAATGGCATGTTCGTAAATTATAAGATGGCATTTTGGTAAAAATTTTGTGAAAAAATTTGTGGGACGGATGAAGATGATCCGTCCCACCATTTTTTGGTTTTTTTAATTTTAAAATGGCAGTTTCGTAATTAAATGGGTGGCATTTTCGTAATTTTTTTCGAAATTTTTTTTGGGACGGTGCAAGATCATTCGTCCGACGTTTTTTTTAAATTAAAAAAGAAAAAAAAAGAGAGAGACGGAGCTTCCTCTTCCATCTGTTCAATTTATTTTCTCAAACGGATGAACTTCATCCGTCTTCTATATTTAGCGTTTCGCTAAAGCACATGCTAAGTTTAGCGATGCACTGTTCACTCCTATTCTAATATTTGGGTTTTTAGCAAACGACTGTGAGCGACTTTTCTAAATCGATTGCTATTTTTTGAGTTTTTAGACAACGATAGTGGATGCTCTTATAGGATTAGTCTAGTAGGCTACAAATATGAGTTGTGGGAATTATATTAAAAGGAGAGAAGATATAGGAGACAATAACTTAAGAGAGATTATAAACCTAATATAGTGAGAGTGGGTTTGAGAGGAAATCCATGTACTTAGGGCTTCTTCAAGAAAATCAAGTGTACTTTCTTGTTCTACCTATTTTGACAGAGAATCTTAAATTGGTAAGTAGGCTTGATCAAGAAGGTATGTCAACGATGTTTGGTAATGGAAAGTAGAAAATTACTGCATGTAAGTTGGTGGTGGCAAATTGATAGCATGAGGGTACACTTTATTTACTCAAAGGTGCCAACTATGGTGTAGTTGGTGATATCTCTTCTACAGTTGGCTCTAATCCAAAGTCAAGGCATGTGATGTGTGAGCCGCAGCTAAATCATGATCTGCCCGAGAGAAGGGAGATTGATGGAGAAAGTCCATGTTAATCGGAGTTGGTCATGGTGTTTTGCAGTCTTTGGATGTTGTAAAGGTGTCGTCCACCGAGACAACGGATGTTGGGAGTGCATCGTTCCATACCCAGTGTTGGGCAGAGATTCTTGGAATTGAAGATTCTGGAGGCACGAAATTTGATTAGGAGAGTAGAGACAGTCTTCTATTGTTCAAGCCCTACACTAGCATGAGGTGGCAGATGTTTAGTCCTCCTAAAAGGGGGTTCTTTGCTCCACATGTATTGAAGGGTGTTATTTTCTGTGCGACCAGCAGGGTTTTATCTTGCACTTGGTATGTGTGAGATGTAGTCTTTCATGGGCAAGTGGGAGGTTGGAAGAGGCAATGACGCAAAAATACTGACTGTGCAATGTGACGGCGTTGTTTAGGCTTCAATGAAGCCTGAGTTCTTCGTGGACATCCAAGACCAAAGCAGTGCGAAACCGTTGGAATTATGAGCACTTTGACTTCAAGTGGGAGATTGTTGGGTTTAAGCGTGAACCCAAGAGCTCACTGATTGATCCAAGTTAATTAGGACTTTTGGATGTTTTAGGAGTCTTAATTTCTTAATTGGATAAGGATTGTTTACTTATTAGTATAATAAGGCTCATCTTTATCTAATTACATAAGATGATCTTTATGTAATTAATTAGATAAAAGTTTGGTTTAAATCTGAGTTTACACTAAATTAAAATTCATAGCCAACAAAATCACCAAAAAAGTGGAATTTTGAATTTTATGAAAACGATCAAAAACTATAGTAGCCCACAAAATCCAACAAAAACAGTGAAATCCATAATTTCTTCAAATTGACCGATATTGCTAACATCCTACAAAATATGGTCAAAACACTCAAATTTACAAAAATTTCACAAAAACGGTTGAACATTGTGAGCTATATAGCACATAAAATCTGGTCAAAATAGTGAAATCCAAAATTTCTCCAAACTGGTCAAAAAGAATGGAGTACATCCAACAAAATTGGTAGAAACAACGAAATTCAAAATTTTTCGAAATCTACCAAAACTGTGGACCCCACAAAACTTGGCAAAAAATATTGAAATCCAGAATTTCCCAAATATGGTCAAAAATGGTGGACTATAGCCAAAAATCTGACCAAAACAGTTAAATTTCATAGTTTCACAAAAGCGGCCGAAAATTATGGTCTATATAGCCCAAAAAAAACTAGCAAAAAAAATTTAAAATTAGAATTTCACGAAAAAGCCCGAAAACTATGGGTGATCACAAAATCTTGTCAAAATAGTGAAATCCAGAATTTATCATGTCGGCCAAAGACTATGGACTAGCCCACAAAATTCAGCCACAACAGTGAAATCCAGAATTTCTCACAAACGGCCGCTAATTGTGGACTAGTTCTATTGTATTGGAACAGGACATATTATGCATACTTGAATTACCAACTTTGCATGATTTAGATCAACAACACTGTTATTCAGTTATGCTCATTAGTCTATGATCAGCTTGAGCTATCAAATGGGCTTAAACAATTAAAAACATAACACCGTAAGCAAATCTGATTTATCAATGAATAGTACTTGAACAAAATTAGGTTGTGCTGTACAAACTTTTTCAATTTGGAAGTATATATTTGAAAAAAGTTTAGTCATATTTGTGAATGACAACGTAGATCATTGAAGGAATAAGTATGCTAGTAAACAACCATATGTTCTCATCAATATGTGAGATAAATTCAGTCAACCAAACTGAGAACGAAAAATTTAGACTGAGCATAAAGCACGAACAAAAAAAAGTCCTCAAAACTACAGAATGAGCAAGCTAAATTTTATGAGCTAAGGCTATACCATTAGAAGTAAAGCAGTCCACACTTTCTTGTCATGATGCTTCATGAAGAAGTACATTTCACCAATAGCAGTTATAACATTGGTGACATTCTTAAGAACTGTTACCATTGCAACATTAATGTACTTCAAGCTGCAAATAAATAACGATATTGAGGGAACATCTACAAAAAAAAGTTTAACTTTGATATGTAGATTGCGAGAAGGATAATGTGAGGCACGCATACATGAAAGGGACATGTATAACAAATTCAAAAGACAAACTAAGATTGTATATAATACCAAAATAATACAAAAAACTAAATCAAAGGATCATTATACATAATAGCACTCTATCGAGAATTGAGAACCTGGATGATGTCTTAACACTCACAGATTTCAAGGATGAAGATCAAATTATTTTCATCTAATTCCTTAAATAGATTCTGGAAGTCAAGCTCAGGGACATTCATAAACAACAGCAATCAAATAGTCTGCTGTATAACCAGCCATGCTTCATTGCCGATTTTATGGGTCGCAAGTAAGCAGCTAAGACACATAGAAACATGCTTAGAAAATGTGTGAAAAACATGTATGTTAATATGCTACACATGTGTGAAAAACATGTATGTTAATATGCTACACATAGCTATATTGATGTAAAACTTAATCCTAGGTAGAAAACTTCTGAGAATTTTAAAAGATTAATTTTACCAACATGTAACGAAGATCAAGTTAGAAATTAAAACAGTTAATCGGTTCGATGGACTTTCAAGAATTGAATTAAGTTAACAGGCCCAATTAACGATTCAATTCTAACAATCAATAATTATATCCCTAAGCGTTCTTAGCAAGTAAGAAATGCAATATTGATTTGTACTCTAATTAGGCAAGTAGAACACTCACTCTCAATATTTGTAGACGACAGTTAAATCAAATAATATGGTAGAAACGATAGAGCAGTAATACAAATATTTGAGAAGTGGAAAAAGTATACCGGGGTTCGCAATTCACGCTAGAGCCAGAGGGCTGTTGTGGTCGGTGCTGGCTGCGATGAGGGAGGTTGTTGTGCGGGCAGCGATCGACGGGATGGCCAGGTGCTGTGGTGGTCAGAGACCGGATTGCACGCGTGGACCTGTCGACGGCAGCGGTGGAGATCGGGGTTGGAAGCAGTCAACAGAATAGCAGGGGCTGGCTTCGGGATGGTGGTAGAAGAGGCGATGAGGGGTTTCGGGGATGGGTTCGGAGGGATTAGGGTTTCGACATGGGAGAAGGTGATCAACAGTGGAGTCGAGGTGGTTCAGGATTGAAGTGAATCGATTTGATGGTGGAGGTGAGAGAGGTGGTCGATGGGGATGACGAAGGAGTAGTGTGTGGGTTGTTCGGTTTCGAGACGAGAAAGGAGGAAGAAGGAGAGAGTGAACGTCGGGAGAAAGGGAGCGGCTGATGGAGAGAGGAATTAGGGTTAGGCTTAAATATTGATTTAGGAATTTGAGGTAGTTTTAGAGTTTATCACAAACCCTAAACTTTATTAGGATTTATCACAAACCCTAATAATTGGATCTCAATTGTATCACACAAAAGATGGATGAAGAGCAAAACTCAACACAATAATTTTTTTAATCAAGAATAGCATAACTTCTCATAATTCTCAAGGCCTATACATAGGCTCAAAACAAATCTTAATACAAATCTCAAAATATTCTAAAATCTCAAAAATATTCTAATGCATAAAAGAAAAGGGTGCAAATTGTAAAACTACTACATAGGGCTAAATCTCAAAATAAACTAAACATAATTGATGTCCTCATCATTCTCTCCGGGTGGGAGTGGGCTCAACCCAGTCGAGTCAAAACCAGTGATCCTGTCATGGTGCTCCAAAAGATCTGGATCCAAACGCGGGAGCTCCTCACGATCACTCCAAGTGTCATCCGACTTCGGCTTGTTCTTTCACCTCACCAAATACCTATGAATAACACCATCTCTTGTACAGATTATCTGATCATCTAAAATATTATTCAATTCTTCTGTCGGTGGGTAAATAGTATCAGGTAGAGGGGTAAATATGGGAATCTCACCATTAGGCTGCAGGGTAGGCTCATCTATAAAAGAATTTCTAGGGTTAAATTTTAAGCCTTCATAGAGTACTAGATCCTCAATATTGAAAGTCTTACTTATGCCAAAACCTTCAGGAAGGTCAACAACATAGGTATTACATTGATTTTATGTAGAACATTAAATAGGCCTGCAGCACGTATGTTCAAGTTCTTAACGGATCCAGCTGGAAACCGTTCCGAACGAATCCGAACCATCTATTCGTCACCAACATCAAGAGATATAAATTTTCTTCTATTATCTGCTATTAACTTGTAGTTAAAATTATTCTCATTAATTTCCATGAAAATTTTCTATGCAAGTCATGAATGTGATATGCAAATGTGGGTGCAGACTCTGAGACTATGATGTTCTAACACAGGAATAAAATCTATCGGCTGCCAAGTAACTTGGTAAAGGAGTGACTCAAATACATTTAATGGAGGTGACTGGATAGACTGAATACAGTTGAGAGGCTGATCATTCTCTTCTTCAAAGTCATCACTTACATGAGGTTCATAAGTAAACTCATTGTCGGGTTCATCAGTGATGACAGCGATACCTTCTACAATGTTGATTCTACTGGGGCTAGGACAGTTGCAGTAACATGGCCGTATCCCTTGCTCTTATAACACTTAGTGAGAGGGTCAATCTTAGAAATCTATTTCAGTGTTCTTATCTGTGTTGTCATTTCTAAGTGAATAGAGATTTGAAGTGTGCTTGCTTGGGTAAGACTGGTTGAGGTACTGAGGAAAGGAGTGCTCAGATCTAGAGGGGTCAGGGGGGATCATTCTAGAGGAATGATCCATCAAATCGCTGAACTGGTCATGGAAACTTGCTTTAAGGAAATCCATATCGAGGACAAGGGCATAAGCTACAGCTAATGAGTCCACATTTCTATGAATTAGCTCATTCCTCAGGTCGGCTTGTAATTCAGCCCTGAACATAAAAAGAGTTTGTTCTTTGCTCTCTTTACCTAAGGTATTGCACCGAATAAGGAAGTCATCAAACTTATCAACATACTCTTTGGTGGATTTGCTTCCTTTTTAGAGTTGGTTCCACGAATCTAGTAATCGGGTGTGAAACGATAACGGTACATATCTCTCAGTGAGCTTCTCTTTCATAGCTTCCCAAGTGGCTACAGGTGTCAGGCCACGGCCTCTATGGGTATGTTCAAGATTGGTCCAATGTTGTTGAGCTTTTCACGTCAATTTCATCGTGGCAAATTTGACTTTCAGGGTTTCGCTCATGTCAAACCACACGAAGTAATGGTCCATGGCACGGATCCAATCAAGATAAGCTTAGGGTTCCATGTGGCCTTCAAAATGGGGAACGCCAGCCTTAACATTTCGTCAAGGTCACGATCTTGACGTCGGCCATCACGATCATTGCCTTGGGGGATCTGACGATTAGCATGACGCTCAAGAGTAACAGTTTGATTTAATTCCACTTTCTCAAGCCTCTGATTGATATTTGCAAGAGTTGCTTGAATGGCAGCTAGGTAGCGGAAATATCAAAGTTGTCCATTTCAGTTTGAGGAGAAGTTCGCGGAGGTCTAGGATTCCTAATTGGGTGGTTTGGGAGGGACAAAAAAAGGCTCTTCAGGGTCTGTGATGGTGCTGCGAAGACGCATTCACCAAAGGTGAAAAACTAGGGATCATGTGTTTGCTAAAATTTGGGAAAATGTGTCCTAAATGCACCTAAGTTTTTTTTTCATCTGAAGTGGTCTAAAAGAACGAAAGAAATTAAAATAAGACTCTAAAAAATTCTAAATGAATGCAAGTATTTAAGACTAAATGATGCAAGAACTAGGGTTTTAAGAACCTTCGCTCTGATACCAAAATAATGTAAAACTTAATCCTAAGCAGAGAATTTCCGAGAATTTTAAAGAATTAATTTTACCAACATGTACTAAGAATCAAGTTAGAAATTAAAACATTTAATCGATTCAATGGATTTTCAAGAATTGAATTAAGTTAACAGGCCCAATTAACAATTCAGTTCTAACAATTAATAATTATATCCCTAAGTGTTCTTAGCAAGTAAAAAATGCAATATTGATTTGTACTCTAATTAAGCAAGTAGAACACTCGCTCTCAATATTTGTAGACAACAATTAAATCAAATAATATGATAGAGACGATAGAGCAGTAATACAAATATTTGAAAAGTGGAAAAAGTATACCGGGGTTCGAAGCAATTCACGCTAGAGCCGAAGGGCTGTTGTGGTCGGTGCTGGCTGCGATAAGGGAGGTTGTTGTGCGGGCGGTGATCGACGGGATGGCCAGGTGCTGTGGTGGTCAGAGACCGGGTTGCAGGCGTGGACCTGTCGACGGCAGTGGCGGAAATCGGGGTTGGAAGCAGTCAACAGAATTGCAGGGGCTGGCTTCGGGATGGTGGCAGGAGAGGCGATGAGGGGTTTCGGGGATGGGTTCGGAGGGATTAGGGTTTCGACATGGGAGAAGGGAATCGACAGCGGCGTCGAGGTGGTTCGGGATTGAAGTGAATCGATTTGATGGTGGAGGTGAGAGAGGTGGACGACGGGGATGATAAAGAGTAAGGTGTGGGTTGTTCGGTTTCGGGAGAAAGGAGGAAGAAGGAGAGAGAGAATGTCGGGAAAGAGAGCGGCTGATGGAGAGAGGAATTAGGGTTAGGGTTAAATATTGATTTAGGAATTTGGGGTAGTTTTAGAGTTTATCACAAACCCTAAACTTTATTAGAATTTATCACAACCTAACAATTGGATCTCAATTGTTTCACACAAAAGAGGGATGAAGAGCAAAACTCAACACAATACTTTTTTTAATCAAGAGTAGCATAACTTCTTATTAATCCCAAGGCCTATATATAGGCTCAAAATAAATCTTCATACAAATCTCAATATATTCTAAAATCTCAAAAATATTCTAATGCATAAAAGAAAATGGTGCAAATTGTAAAACTACTACATAGGGCTAAATCTCAAAATAAACTAAACAGAATTGATGTCCTCATCATATATATATATATATATATATATATATATATAAAAGATGAGTACATCCGAGAGGAGATAGATGTAGCTTCTTGTCGATTGGTTCAAATAAACTATTTATGATAAAAAGGCTCTGCAAAACCCCTTTGCTTACTTTTTCATACCCTTATTTCACCGGATCTAAATTCGTAACTTATATCCCATTCCCAGCACTACACAACAGGCTTACAAGCAACAAAGGAAAAGGGAAAACAAGGCAAAGGTGGGAGTAAATGATTTGAATGGAGCTCGACAATTAGACAATCAATAGCAATAATTTGGACAAATATAAAGGCTAGCAATAAATGAACTGGTTATGAGTGACAGAACCATAACTAATGAAGCAAAAAAAACAAAAAAACAAAAAAAAAACTAATAGTAAACGTAAAGGAAAATGGGCAGAGACAGTCGAAAAGAATGCGTAACTTTGATTACAAAAAAAAGAGATGACCCTCCAAAGCTGAATGGAGAAAAATGATATGCAGTTACCCCGAAGACCTGGGATAGAGTTCATTGTTGTCATTAAAATGGGTGAAATTCACTCATCTACTTAGATGAATAGGTTAAGTAGTTTCTAAAGCATATCACTTGCCTTCCACAATTTTTTAATCAGGCAAACATTTTGAACCAAAATGACAGTAGGTGTTCTAGATGATTAATTGAATCCATGCTTTAAATTAGATTCAGAAAAAATAAAGAGATCTAGACATTTAAGAGTGGGCGATGTAAGATAAATCAATAATGAAAGTAAGAGTTTCAAATTGACAGAAATTCAATAAGATGGCAGGCGAAAATAACAATATAGGAAAATAACATTCATCATTGATATGCCTCTTCACAAGTAATAAGCAGTTAGGATAAATTAATCAGTCATTATGTGGAGAAAAATGAATTACTAATCAATGTAACAGAATATTGTGGAATATTGTGGTACCAGTTAATTTAACGAGGAAGCTCAGGGGAGTACTTACCTAAAAATGCTTGTTACAAGCATGCCAACAAATATAGCATTCACAGGCAACCAGACTCGAATTAATCTCCATGTAAGTGGTTCTGTAGAGACTACACCGAACAGGCTCAAAGTAGAAACTATAACTACAGAAACGAGATTCTGCAACAACAAAAAATGTACACATTTTTGTAATTCTAAACTCATTTATGTGTCTATGTACATACAATACATAGAAAGTGCAAATTTTAATTTAAGTGAAAATGAGATTAAAAAATACAGTATCCTGACCTGGTAAAGCATCAATGATATCCCGGCATTAAAATCATACCCAGAGAGCACATATTTATTAACCAATATCATGCTGCATGAAGATATGCAATATGCGAGACCAGATAGAAGAGCTTGATTTTGGATTTTTACAGCCTTACGTAAAGTTTTATCTATATCTTCATCTACTGTGCCATCCTCCAAGTCAATGTCAACTTGGCCTGGATATTTCGATCCAGAAAACGACCTGCAAGTGAAACTCTTTATGTTGAGAAGTCACAACTAATTCAGATAAAGAAAGAGGAATATGTCATACAATAAAATATTAACTATGCATATGATGATTCAAAACTGGTTGCATCAAGGAAAGCCCAGGTCATCTGACGTATAATCCAACATGAAATTGATAGAAGATAAGATGAAATAGAATCAATCAATGTATTAGGGGGACACAAGCCAACTATATATACTAGCATACAAGATAGGATATGCACGTATCATACACGAACTAGACTAGATAGTATATACATATATATATTAACAGAAATAACCATTATTCTCTTTGATATAGAAAGTTCAATAGATGCAGATTATTAAAAGGAAAGGACGGTGTAGTGTGCCCTTTCATTTAATTAGGTTTTCATCTACTGTAATAACTCCTAGAAAAGTGTGTAAAGCTGATAATTGTGGCCTGATAGACATTAAAAAATAAAGCCCATCAGCATTGGAGAATTTTGTATTCAACTCCCTTGTCAGGCAAAAAGCCAACATTAGCAAGATGTGTAGCAAGTCAATACTGGCAACCAAGAAGCTAGACCCACAAAAACAATGAAAATACAAAATTTTCCATATGAAAAATTATTAAGAATAAACATCGATGAAGGGATTCACAGAATTGATGCTCAGGAAGCATTAACAGCTCCAAGAAAGTTCCAATTTAAACAAAAACTAATCACATTAAGAGGTACTCACAATTACATATTACAAAAAGGGACAAGATAAAATATAGGACATACATTATGTAATTGTTTAGATTTTATAGTATCAGATATAGCAGCTCGCAAACAAATGTGACTTGAAAAAGAAAATAACTAATTATGTAGACTAAGATGTTATTAAAATACATGAACCATGTTAGTTCTATGAAAACTGGAACTCTGTGAGCTACTTATAGCCAAAAGAATTCAACCATTGTTATATTACTTGTGCCTCACATTTCTGAAAGACAAAATGAGGAAGCACCTTAATTGATTAGACTTAAATTCCAGAAATTAAGGAAATCTTAAAAATACATGGTCAGACCAAGGTTAAATCTCGGATTTCGGACTCATCTCGGCAAGGGGTATTTCATCTTAGATCGCAGATATCGGAGGAGGACTCAGGGAAATGTGATCATCTCGGATGTTCATTTCGGACAAGCAATAAACATATTTTTTGGTACTAAACAATATATTATATGTTCTACATGTCATTTATCATATAAAATATTGTATAATGTAACTAATGACATAAATCAATTACGGTAAATATTCTCAGAATTTAATAACAGTATAAACGAGAAGGTAATATACGTATATAACTAAATTGAATTTGCTTTGATTAGAAAAAATGTATTAGTAAATAGACTTTCTTGACTTTGCATATACACAAACAATAGATAGACGAAATTCTCACATTGTCTTAGCTTAAAGTCCTATATTGAAAGACTTGTCTGCAAAAAATAAAACAAAAAAAATCCTCACAATTTTGGCCGATGTTTCGGCAATTTCGCTGAAATCTACACATTTCGGTCCAAAATAATATGGAGTATAAAATCTATAATTTCGTACCGACAAGCTAGCCGAAACGAAATTTCAGCCAATACAGTCGAAATTTAAAATAGTGGGGCGGACTAGTCAACAAAGAACCCTTAGGACAATCTGACAAAAAAATTACTACAAAGAAGGATCACACAATAAAGCCATACCACTAAATCAGATAGGATTATCACTGAGCCAAGTGGAGACACATACCTGATGAAGATATCTCTTCTTCCACTTCCTATAGGGTTTGTTGTTGGGCCTACCCCTCCATTCTGCTCACGACTCATCAAAGCACTTCTTTCACCATTTTGGATTGAACCACTTGCATTTTCTGAAAGAAGCCTGTCATGCAATGCCTCAGGAGAATCTACAGGTACACCTAATGCAACAGTCCTGGAATAAAATGAAGAATTGAAGATAGGATTCAAGGCATCATTTAATTTTGGATGTGTGGCAATATTCAGAAGAGAAAAAAATAGTAAAGAAAAATCAAAAAGCACAAAATGGAAGGAAAAAAAAAAAAAAAAAAACACACTAAAACTACTGGGAGAAATTGGATATATACACAAAAAGTAAATTTACTTCACAACTTGATTTATCTTCTGATCAACGGCTCTAACTAGTTGTGAACTTGTGATGCTTAACTAGTAATTGATTTTACACAACATTAAATACAAACCTGGCAGACACTTCAAGTGATTTCTTTAGTTCATCAATGTCAAGGTCCAAACTATTCAGGTTAATTTGCCAACCTTAAATCAAATTATAACCCTTAAGTTGACATATATGATCTAAAACTTGTTTGCTGCTCATCCCAATGAGTTGATCATTGTTTTGATCTATTTTTACTCCAACAGCTTATTAGGAATTTTAGGACGGATGCAGGAAATGAACCAAGAAGAAAACAATTAAACCTTAAGGAAAAGCCTAAGCCTACTAAAGCTGAAACACCAAACTATCATTCAAGGAACGAACAGATCAAAGTATATCCAAATACACTACCAAAACTATACATGAATTACTAACACAAAAACTTTGTTAATCAATTTACTCCAAGCCTTATTTACTCCTTCATCAAAGACTTCCTCAAACACTTCTTGATCGATGTAGAAACCCTTCTTTAAGATATTCCTTTGGCAATAGTAACTTGAGGTAATTTCTCCCAGGCAAACTTTCACATATAACTTACATTGAATCTAAAAGGTAAAGGAAGTGGCAATCAAAAAGTGTTGATGATATGCATTTAAAATGCAGAGTTTATCTTTCTTTAACATACTAAATAATTTTTTTAAAAGTGTGTTTTATATATAGACTCCTCTTAGTGAGGTTTTTCTCTCAAACAGAATCATATCTTTCAAAATTTTAATTATGTGCATCTAACCCTGCAAACCAATGATGCACTTGTTCAAAGTTCTGATAGAAGAACTAGAATTGTGCAATTTTTACGCAGTTTTAAATTGATAAAACCAACTAAAATTCCAGAAAAGTCGGCAAACCTCTATTTCCAATTTAAAAACAAACTTAAATTAACCTATCTTTGTTTCCAAACACAACTTTTTGAGTGTAGGTACAGGTATGATAATGAAAGTTAGCAAACCTCTATTCAACTTAAAAACAAACTTCAATTAACCTATCTTTGTTTCCAAACACTTCCAAACACACTTGGTTGTTTCCAAACCCTTGAAGGGCTCTCTTGTCTGCCATTAGTGATTAACAAGGCAATCTCACCATATAGAAATTAAAAATACCCCAACCAACTACAAACTCAATTTAATTCTACACCCGATTTCACTAGTCCATCATAAAAGTAATTAACCAATTCTTTTCAGTAAGCAGTGTAGTTTTCAACTATCATATGCACACTCCTTGTAATCAACACTCTAAAACAAACAATCATCTAACGTAAACTCAAAACCCCAAATTACTTAAACATCATTAGCTGAATGAATCCACACATATCTATATCAAGAATCCTACTTGCCCCCAAATTCACTTTCATCATACTAAAAGAGTGAAACTCCATCCATCATCATCTAAACCACTTCTCAGAATTGGAATTTTCAAGTCCAAAAACCCCCAAATTTATGGCACTATTGAATTTGAAAGATCAACAAGGCAACACAAGTTAGAACCTTTCCAACAAATTAGCATAAAACACACCAAACAAAGAAAACCCAGATGGAAATTCACCATTTCCCAAGCTCTAAATCATCAAGAACAAAACTTCATCAAATGGGTTGAAAGATGAGCTTACCTCGAACCCATCGCAGCTAAAAAGATGCAAACTTTTGGTGTTGAGATTCAGAGACCCTCAATCTCACCTCAGCATTAAATTGTAAAAATACCAAATAAAAAACTCAAAAAAAAAAACAAAAGAAATGGAAGGAAATGAAATGAAGAGGTTGAAAGGACTATTTATTATGCTTTTGAAAAGAAGGGTCGTGTATGAAACTATGAACTGTGGTGTACGGTATATAAACCAAGAGAGGAAAATTTAAAACTGATATAAAACAATAAATTTTAAAAAAAAATTTTGTATTTTTTTTTTTTAATTTTTTGGGAGGTGGGGTGCAAAAAAGACCCGACCGGCGGTTGCTAACGTACGCCGCTTCAACTATATATGATGTTAGATTCGAGGTTGACTTTACTTTACACTCAACTACATTTGTCTTGCTTATTCAAAAATCCATATAATAAATTGGAAGACAATTTGAATAAAAAAATATCAAATTGTTCTCTTTTAACTGGAACAAGATTAATAGTTGATATTCATCATCTTAAAAGAAATTTTTTCTTCAAAAGTTTTGTTCACAAAATTAATTTTTTTTCTTTCAAAACTAAAATCCTCCTCACTTTATTTGAACATTTGTAGTCGTTCAATCTAAAATTTTGGGTATTTGTCATATAGGAAATAAAATTTTGGGTTTGAACTGCAGTCGCTTAAACCCAAAAGTCGCTTAAACCCAAATTTTGGGTTTTCATAATTTAAAATCGACAGACGAAAAATAATATCTCGTCCAATATATATATATATATATATATATATATATATATATATATATATATATATATATATATATATATATTTAAATTAGAAATTGAACGGACGATGTATGATTTCTCGTCTCTTGAAAAAAAATTTAAAATAAAAAAATAAACCAATAATCGGGAAATCTAAATGATTTCCCATCCGTCGATTTTTTTAAAAAAAAATCGATGGATGGGTAATCATTTCCCGTCCCATTTTTTTTTTTAAACAATCGTACGGGAAACGTCCCAAATTTTTTTATTAAAAAAAATCGATCAGACGGGAAATAATTTTCCGCCGAATCGATTTTGATATTAAAAAAATTGGGACGGGAAATGATTCTCCATCCAATATTTTAAATAAAAAAAATTCATCTTTCGTCTAATTGAATGGACTAAAGATCATCTTTCGTCGGTTATTTTTTCCAAATTCAAATTCCTATACCTTCTTCCAAATATAGCAGAGCATTGTTCTCATTAAACCTAAAATTTTGGTATATATCCAACGACTACAGCATAATGTTTTCTATTTTTTTAGAAAATTTGGCATTTAAGCCAACGACTAAAGACGTTGTTATTATCTCTCTCTCCTTTCTTCACTTTTTCAGATTTATTCACTTAGGTAATTTCAGTCTCTAAAGTTACACTGAACGTAGTAAATATCTCCTCAAAAGTTAAATTTCATTATTTTGCACCTTCAAAGTTCTACGAAGTTGGATTTTACACCTCATTTAAAATTATCTTTCAACAAATATTGATGGAAACATGGACCTTTATTTACAATTAATTGTTTTCTTATTATTCAAACTTGAGCTATATAAACTCCATGATGAAAGTTTCATATTCATTCATCCGAAATGCTGGAAAATAAATGTATCCCATACTCTTTGAAACTGTTAAGAATTGTATGGTATATTTACTGTTAATAGGGTTTTTTATATGCTACATCGTTTCGAAAACGTGCCACGGGCAAACCTAACAGATAAATAAATAACAATTTTCTTTTTTATTTTCATATGTCCAATTTATTATTATTATTATTATTATTATTATTATTATTATTATTATTTTTGATGAAAGATGGTAACAACCATCAAAATATATAAACATAACGAAAGAACAATCTACATATACGCAAGAAGCACAAACGTAAAAAAAAAGACCTAAACCTGAATCAAGAACAAAACGAAAATAACATAGAAATTGAAATACATAATGAACGACGAAGATCCGATAACAAAACCCCAAAAAAATAGTCAGTCTGCGCCCTCCCAAACGCCACCGCAGTCGACGCCACCAAAGCGCACCCTCCCACAAAAAGATCCATCTCCATCCCCCAAATGGGACATGAACACTTCGGAATACCAACAAATAAGCATACAACCCCAAGGCCAGACCACACCACAAAAAAGCAAGCTCAAAACATATAGAAACCAACACAGTCACAGTACAGTGCACGAAAATAGCACCAAGAGTAACACCAATAAGATATCACGAATACATTCCAGAATGAAGACAGTTCTAGGTTGCCGCAAACAAAACAAAAGTACAGTGAAACAATCCTGATCAAAACAACAAAGATCTACTGACATAGTAAAAAACACTAACATATGACCAATGTTAACTATAGTAAACTAGTAATTTACACGTGTAATGCACGTTTTAATAATTTCAAAAAATAAAAATAAAAACTCTGACGTAGGGAGAATTTGAACCGGAAACCTTCTTTATGTTAATTATGTATGTGCGTTACACATGTTGGTAGAATGACAAAATAACAAATGACACTAAGGTCTTCTCCCATTATAATATTAGAGAAGAGATAGATTTTCTAAAATTCTCCTTCTAGTAAATATGTATGATTACAAGGGGGAAATCTTGAATTTTGGAGTGATTTTTGAAGTAATTATAAGGCGAATCTTAAAATTATGGAGTTATTTTTTTTAGTAGAAATTATCTTAAATTCTATAGAGGAAAAATTTATGATAGTGAAAAAAATGTTTGAAGTTTGTTTATTTTCTTCTATGTTTGTGTTGATGCTTATTTTGGTATGGGAACAAACAGATAGTGAGTTCTTATTTAATGGAAACTACTAAAAATCTGACATTTGATCTTTGCCATGAAATGAGATTAGAGCTCCCGAGATTGAATCTGGATCGTTGCCTAACCACTGCGATCTGAATTTGACGGTTGTTGACGCAGCCGATGGACCTGCAAAAAGCCTAAAACACTGGGGGTGGCCCCGATGACAGACCCTTCGATGCTCAAGTCAGAACCAGAAAAAGAAAGAGAGTTTAAAAGAGAAACTAGAGAATTGTTGATTACCTTCTGACTGTGGAGTGGGAGGGTATTTACAGGCCTGATAAACATATCAAGAGATTGATTTAGATCTGTTGGACTGATATGAATTCTTTATCTCGTTTATGTTTCTCCCCCTCAAAAGATAAGTTCTTTTGTTAGGGGATAAGAGATTTGACTCCTAGCCTGCATGGGCTGGGTGTCTCTCATAGTGGATCTAGTCTGTCACTTTTTATAGGCTTGGAAAAAGCCTATGTCTTATAGAGGGACCTGGAGAAGGCCGGACCTGTTAAGGATGCCCGTTATAATTAATTTTCCTGTAAAAGCTTTGAGATCTGTGCTGAAATCATACGACCCTAATTTGCTGTGATTTTTACCATTATCATAAGCCCCCCACTCCCAGAAGGCAATTTTTTTAGCATTCGGGGAGTAGTACGTCTTACTTTTGGACTCTAGAGTGCAATCTTAGCTGTTAGGTAGCTTAGAGATTTCTGGAACTGATTTGTGGCTTCTGAAGGCAGTAAATATATTCCTGGATTTTTTCCAGATTTTTTCGGATATCTTCGAATTTTTCTTGAATTTTCTTTTTCCCAATTTCAAAATCAAATTTTATAATTTATAATTATTAAATCCAATTTATTTTTATTTTTTTGAATTTTAAATTAATTTTTCGAATTTAAATAATTATTTTTGGATTTTTTTTAAATTAATTTTTTGAAAAAATGAATTTAAGGGGTTTTTTAATGAATAATCGGAATTGCGCATGCTTTTTAAAGCAATCAGAGGCGTCAATCAGCATCAAACTCACGCGCTGAGTGGATTGAACGGTTATAATTCGACCGTTTGTGATTAAGGGCTGACGTGGACCAATCGGGTGCGTCGATCACGCCCTAGCTCCCGCGCTGAGTGAGATTAGACAGCTGAGATGCGAGGATCTTCTGGGAGGCGACATGACGACATCAGGGACGTTCATCGTACCCCAACTTGTCCGCTGAGTGGGATCAAATGGCTTAAGAGAGAGCGGAAGAGAGGAGGAAGAAGAAGGGCGACGTGGATCAATCACGCGCGTCCATCATGATCGAGCTTGAATATCTGAGCAATCCAAGGGTCAGAAACTGCAGCGGGGACCCCCTAGCTCGGCCGACAATTTGGCCGAGCTATGGGCATTTGATCCTGGTCGAACTATGGCGTCTTGCCCTCATCGAGCTACCACAATGCTAAGATACCCACATTGTTGTCGCCAAGCTATGAGCGAAAGAGGTCTTGGCAGAGCTATGGGTTTCGGCGAGCTTCCGCGCCTTGCTGAGCTATGAACTTCACCGTACTTCCTCCCTCATCGGCTTAAGAGCCTCGCCGAGCTATAGAGCTTGCAATTTCTCGCCAAACTACGAGGTTGGTGATGCTCTATTTTGGCCGACCTATCCTTCGTCGCCGAGCTCGCTGAGCTATGAAGCTCGACGCCGAGGTATGAGGACTTCGAGCATCTCTCCGAGCTATGGTGGCCAAGTTATGAAGCTCTCTATCGCTGACCTATGGTGCTTGGTCGTTGGAGAGCTATGGGGTTTGAAGCACCGTCGAGCTATGGCCTTCGAGCTTCGATCGAGCTATAAGAAGCTTTGGCCGAGCTATGGAGCTACGATCGGTGCCTCACCGAGCTATGAGAAGCTTTGGCCGAGCTATGGAGCCTCGACTTTGCCGAGCTATGAACTTAGCCTTTTCTTGGGTTTTTAAAGCTTAGTCGAGCTCTGTATTGGGCGAGTGTGGCGACGAGCTGGTGCTTAGCGGAGTGGAGCAGCCATCGGGATACAGAGGTGGTGGTTTGGTCGAGCGACGTGGTTCGGGTTTTTTTGGATTTCGCTGCTTTTGAAGAGGGGGAAGAAGAAGAAGGTTTAAGGAGTTCGGGTTTGGTTAGCGGGATCGAAACCCATACCCGTTTACTCTATTCTTCTCTTGGATCTTGTTTGCGGGATCGGTTTGGAAACCCGACCCGATCCGAAGCCACTCTTTTCTTTTCTTCCTTTTTGGTTCTTGTTTGCAGGTGCGAATCTAAACCCATGAACCTGTTTGGCTCTGTACACACTTTTGGGTTTTGTTTGGGTTTTTTGGACTTGGATTTGCATATAATTGTACATATATGTGTGTGTATATATATATACTAGGCTTGCCCGTTGACACGTGCCTACGGCACGTCTTCGGAACGGTGCAACTTATTTGATCATATAAAATAGTTTTGGAGGTCGAGCAAATTAATTGAAGTAGCAAACATATTATATGAGAAACTTTTGGGGTCCAGCAAAAAACATATTATATGATTTTTTTTTTGATTTTTTTCAACTATTTTTAAAGCTTTTAAATTTTTAATTTTTTTAAAATTTAAAAAAAAAATTATTTTCTTAATTTTTTGAATAGAAGAGGGAGGGAGAGAGAGAGAAAAAAAATTTAAATAAATATAGGAGTTGTTTTGGGTGGGAGATTTGAATTTGAGTTTTGGAGGGAACTTTTGGAGGGAAAATATGTTTTGTGAGGTTAGATCTGGGCCTTTGATTTTTTAGGGAATTGAAGGAGAACCACTTGATAGCTTTCTTTGTGTTTTATTATATAGATATAATTATTTATATGTGTATACCAAGTTTTTTGCTTCACAGCCTTCAATCTATGGATGAATAGAATCTTTCGTAAATTGTGACTTCTCGTGCTTATTGACTCGTTCTCTCGAGTGTAGTTTGGAGATTTTGTTCTCCGAGTGTTTGTTGAACGATTTTTCCTTGTTGAATCGCTCTTTTGTTGAGTCATTGCTTATTGTAATTGTCAATCAAATATCTCGTTGTTCATTTTGGTGAACCACTCTTTTGTTGACCAAGAGTTGTGTTGTTCGCTTGTTTTGTCGATTGAGCGTTTCGTCGTTGGACGAGCGTTCTGTCAGTCTTGGAGCAGAGTGCTTTGATCGTGGGATCTTAAATACATAGCTGACTTAGACGAGCTGTTGCAGACTTGCTGTTTGATCCCGACAAGTTTTTTGAGGCAATTCTTGAACTGAGTGGAACGTTTGAACCTGCCGTTTGCGCCCAAAAAGTTTTGTGGAGACAAACTCGAAGACAGAGCTGGAATTCATTGTTTACGCCAAGCTGGTTTTGTAGAGACGATTTTAAGCTGGCGTTGGTTGTAGAACCTACTGTTTGCGCCCAACAAGTTTTGTAGAGACAAACTCGAAGACGGAGTTTAAACTTGTTGAACTTGCTGTTTGCGCTAAGCAAGTTTTGTAGAGACATTTTTAGGCCGACGTTGGATGTCAAGCCTATTTCCCGAAGATGAGGGGTTGTTAGAAGGACTCGAGCAAGTAGCGGGGCATTGTACTCACTGTTTGGAGACGAGTCGTTGATGGAGCTCGAGCAGAGTGCGGAGCATTGAACTCGTTGTTTGGGGCCAACAAGTTGTTGATGAAGCCTGAGCGAAGAGCAAGACGTTGAACTCATTGCATAGAGCCAACAAGTAGTTGACGGAGCTCAAGTAGAAATCAGAGCGTAGAACTGGTTGTTTGGAGCCAACGAACTATTTGGTGGAGTTTGAGCGAAGACCAAGACGTTGAACTCGTTGTTTGGAGCCAACAAGTTATTAATTAAGCTCAAGCGGTAAGCAGAACATTGAACTCGTTGTTTGGGACCAACGAGTTATTGATGGAGTTCGAGCGAAGAGCAGAGCGTTGAACTCATTATTTGGAGTCAACAAGTTATTGATGGCTCAAGCGGTGAACAGAATATTGAACTCGTTGTTTGGAGCCAACGAGCTATTTGGTGGAGCTTGAGCGAGGACCAAGGCGTTGAACTCATTTCTCGAGGCCAACAAGTAGTTGACAGAGCTCAAGTGGCAATCAGAGCATAGAACTCATTGTTTGGAGCCAACGAGCTATTTTGTAACCCCTATTGCTCACTTTTTTATTTTTATTATATTTTAATAAAATTCTAAATTATTTATTTTATTTTTGGATTGTGTTTATTGCTTGTTGTTGTTGTTTTTGTCACGCCCCGCTTCCCAAAATACGGCAATACAAGCACGTAACGTAGGCCCAGCGAATGATTAAACATTATCCATAAGTTGTACCAGTCTAACTCAACAATGTACAAGAGAAAACAACCACGCAGGAAGAATATAATCGCATAAACAAAGAATAAACTCCAAGATAATCTGGAAATAAATTCACTAAATAATAATCCAACATTTGGGATAAAACAAAACTTCAGGTCATAAAAGCCCAAGAATACAAAGTATGAAGAAAGCAGTACAAAAAGCAAATAACAAAAGATAGCTAAAGCAGTCTAAAGTCCAGCTCCGATCCTGAGAGAGTTTGCTCACCAATTTCTTCTGGTATTACTCCTTCGGTACCTGTTAATATTTGATCTAAAAAGAAAGAAAAGAGTGCCCTTAGAGCAAGTCGTGGGCAGCAAGTAGAGAAAACAGAGGATAAAGGAAAGCATGAATATCAAAGAAAAGGAACAAGGTCAAAGTTAAAGAACAAAGCAAAGAACAAGCAATAATATCAAGGGTGTACAATAATCACGAATGTAATGAGTGATGTCAAGTCGAGTTCAATACAGGATCAAGTATGCAGGATATTAGTCATTTTCTTAGCCTATCTAGTGCACGTACTACTGCATTCCATACTACAAGTTCGGCGCAAACACACAGTGAACGTTTTAGACTGATGGTGAATTCACAGAGTGTGTATTCGATGTAATATAATAACATGATAACGTGATAACATGATGACGTGATAACATGATAACATGATAACGTGATAATCTTCTTCCATGATGATATAATGATAAGGCCTAACTGAGTACATTTTCCGATTGTTCACTACCAAGTCTACCCATAATACCCCGGCTTGTTATTAATTTATTTTCATCCTATGTGAGCATGCAAGAGGGTGTCAATGTTTTATAATACTAAGTGTGTCTAATTCTATGCGTTACAGACAAAGCATGACGCAAACGCATCATATAAGCACAATTCACATAATCAGGACAATATGACCTTGCTGTACTAAAATACTGATTACAGCCACTACAAAATAGCAAATCTTAATCTGTCAGAAGTCTTAGAAAGTAGACGTCCACACGGTTCCAGCGAATGTAATTAAGGCATATAAATGATACAGGAACTAGGGTGAAAACTCTATTCTATTCAGGTTTTATGTTTAGGCAGCATGCAGTAAGTTGTGTTCAACTAATTATTTCACGTCAGAGAACTCATTAATAAAATCTATAAAAATTCTGGGTGATTCATACATGTGTCTAAGTTCAACTAGATTTATTTTAGATTTTTCTTTTACTGTTAGCATGGTCAACTAAATTACGAAACAGCAGGGTACGCATGCATTTGTGAATCTGGAATTTCTAATATGGTTGTACTAAAATGATGATATTTAGCAGGTTATACATCGGAATTCAAATCCGCAAAAAGGAAAAGTGAACTAGACATCTAGGGCTACAGTTTATGTTCAACAAGTTATTTCAAATTATGACATTAGCATGGTTGAAAACCTGATTCAAAATGAAACAGCTAGCAGTCCAGAAGTTGTTTTAACATAAAAGGCAAAAAATAAATCATACGATCACATGTAGCATGCAAATTGGTAATCAAAGTGATCCTATATGTCAACATGCAAATTTCTAAGTTTAAGATACAATTATCAAAGGCATGGTATCAATTCATCGATTAACTTCAATCTAGCACATACAATTTAACATGTCCAACTTATCAAGTAGTCCTATGTATGAATCTAGTTATTTAAATGTGCATATGCATGAACCAATAGGAACTAGGTTTTAGATCAAAGAGACAGCACGATGTTAAGAGTATGTGGGGTTAGCTCGTGTGAACCCTCAATAGACTTAACGAAATTGTCAAAAGCAGTATGATAACGAAATGGACGGGATCTACTTGTGGGAGATCAAATAAACTTGAACAAAACAAAATATTAGTTCAAGAAGAGACTTGCCTGTGAGACGGTTAATTTGAATAGTATAGAATAACAGGATCGGAATCCCGGGCGACATTCCCAAAGCACGTGCTAGACATGAGCCAAACACCAAAACAGCAAACACCGAAGTTGGGATCTCCTTACACAAAATACCAAACACCGAAAGTACCCAATCAGCAACCACTCCACACCGGATCCAAGCACACCCACAAAACAGCAAAATCGGATCCCCCTAGGCAAAACGGCAAACACCAGAATCAGCCACTCAGGCTCTTCTTCCCCACTTCGACAGAGAGAGAATGAGAGAGCGGGACTCCGGCGATGCAACGCTGCGGCGACTAGCAGCGAGGCGCTCGGGAGCGGCGAGGCGCTCGGGAGCGGCGACCACAGCGAGGTGGTGGTGGCTGGTCGGGAAGCAACGCAACAATGGCTTCAACGCAGCTCTATTTTCCGCTCGAAAATAGAGGAAGATGCCAACGGGAAAAATGAATGGGCTTCGACGGCGGCAAATGACGACGATGATGGTTGGGTTCTGCGGTGGATGTAGGGGGTGCACGAAGAGGACCATGGTGGCAATGGCGAGGGTGAGACAGCGAGAAATGGGTTCAGCGAAGCAATGGCGATGGGTTCGGTTGAGCGGGAGACTAGGCGAGGATGGGGAGATGGTGACGAGGTTGACGAGGGGATGGGTTGAAGGTGGTCGGAGGGAGGACGGGAGAGCGACGAGGAGATGGGCGATGGGTTGGTTGGCGATAACAGGGAGAGGGAGAAGGAGCGGGAGGGGTGCACAGTAACGGGGGAGGGTTGAACAGTGAGAGAGAGGTTAGGCGGCTGAGGGTAATTAGGGTTAGGGGATTAATTGGAGATTAGGGTATTTATATAGGGGAAAAGTAGGATATTGGGTATTGGGTAATTGGGTATAAATTCAATAAAATAAAATACATTGTATATAATACAATTGATCAACATAAATTCAAATACAAGGAATAAGATATGTGTTAAAAATATAATTTATGTTACATAAATTATTTGAGACAATTATAAACATAATTATCAATAAGAAGAGATTTGTTTTAATAATCAATCATAATAATAATAATCACCATAACCATAAGAACACTAAAATAACCACGTCAATAAAATAGTGACAGTAGTAATAATAAAAATAATAATAATAATAATAGTAATAATAAAATAGCAATAAATAATACCAACAACGACAATAGCAATTATCAAAATAATAACAGTATATAAAAATAGGAATTTATGGAAATAGTCCCAACAGTAACAATATTTTTTAGGGTTAAAATGTAAATAGTTGATCAAGTAGAAATGGAAACAAAGTTTATTCAAAATAATTAGAATTACTATTTAGGAAAATATTTTAACAAAGGAACTCAAAACGAATTTAACAATAACAATTTATAAATATCGAGATATAGAAAAAAAATACTCATGAAAATATATATTTGCGGAAATAGGGGTTACAGTTTTCTTGAGATTCGTTTCGTTGGTTTTAGCCTTTATTTTCTCTTTTGATTGATCTACAACTTATTCTTGACCTTGTCTATTGTTTAAACCTATTTTGGCCTAATTGTCTCTTATTGGATCCCTTTCACCCTATTGGATACTACCCAGTTCATCCGAACCCATTTTGTCCCTATTTATACATCCTAATTGAACCCTAACCCTAATTACCAAACCCTAATACATCTTCTCTCTCTCCTAACCGTCATCCTTTCTCTCTCTCTCTCTCTCTCTCTCTCTCTCTCCCTCCCCCTACTCCCGACCTACCCTGACTGCCCCCGCTCTGTCGTCATCTCCGATCGCCGACAACACCCCCCCTCGGAACTCCCCCACCGCATCTCCTCTCCTTCTTCCTCCTTGCATCGCGATCCAACACCCCAGGCCGACCCTTGCCGTGCTCCCTGTGCTCGGTCGTCGCCTGCAGTTGAGCGCCGTGCCGTGACCCCCAATTGCCGTCGCTGTCGTCCCCCTGGGCCGTCTCGCCTTCGCTGGTGGTGCTGCTGTCTGCCCTTGCTTTCAGTGGTTGCTGTTTCTTTGTGATTGGTTGAGTGCACGCGCTTTTGTGTGCGTGTGTGTTCGTTCGTTGGAGTTTTCGTCTCTCGTTTCTTGTTCGTATTTGTGTGTTTGTTGTTCGGGATCCGTTCCCGTTATTCTATTCTTCGCTTTCGTTGTCTTCATAATCAGGCAAGTAGCTTGTATGTGTTCTTTTTGTCAGAAAGTTAAATACCGTAAGCAATCTAGTATGAAAATAATTGTACTCTCATGATGATCCTAAATTTTTAGTTTAACCGTTGACATTATCTCTTGATCATGAGTAGTTACAACAATTGACACCCGTTGCATGAGAACAATTAGATTAGTGGACATCTTGATTGTATGTTGTTTGTAACACCCCGTATGTTATAGTTGACTGTTGCTTAGATGTTTGTTTGATGTATTACCTCATCATAGACTATTTGTCCACATGTCATGCTGATTTGAGTAACCAACATATACCATGCTTTGTATGACATCTTAGATTGGACTGTTTGTAGTTAACTTGTTTGATAAAATGCCTAAAAGAACTTATGTCTACTGCTGCCTTATTTTTGTACAGTAATTTCGATTATGTTAACATTAGTAAAATAAATAAGTTTTTGAACATGAATTGTAGACTATGTTTTCTAGTTTCCATAATTTTTTATGGATCTGAATTCCGATTTTAGATGCATGAGTTATTGCTATTTTACTGCAGATATATCGTATTTTTCAGATTCTGAACTATATGTATTCTGTTTGAAATATTATTTTAAAACTGATATTAAAAGTAGCATTTGAACCATATATTTTGTTGAGTATGTTTAGACATGATTGGGATTAGTCCCTAATTTTTCTGGAATTATTTACTGATATTTATATCTCTTTTCATACTGATGAAACAATCGATATATTTTCCAAACTACATGTTGTTTAGTGTAGAAATAAGTTTTCAACCTGATTCTCTTCGTTTTCGTTAAAAAATTTGTAAATAAGAGCTGTAGCTTGATTTGTCTATTTTACTATACTTTTTACGGATCTAGATTTCATTTATATTTTATGAATTATATTTGTTTGGTACTGCTGTGTTTGAACTTTCATAATTGAGATTTTGTTGCATTACTTTGTTTTCCCAATTTTGTTGACTATACTATCTGTAATATAAATTCATGATTTTTTATATTTTGAAACTAGATATGTTAAGGAATCTTCTAGATTTTTCTCATATTTAATTATGATGATTTTGGACTCTTTTCATGCTTATAAATAAGATTTTGCATTTTCTGGCTAAACCTAATTTCTGTATTAATTGCTGTTTTCGACCCTGATTCTGTGGCTGATATGAGACTTATATATATATGTGCTGGAATCGGCAGAGAGTCTAGTTTCTAAATTTTCTGACGGATCTGGATTTTCTATTCTGTAGCAATGAAAATCTCAGATTTTGTACAGTAGTGTCTTGCTGTCCAGACTGAAAGTATCATTATTTTGATCGTTATAAGTTGTTTTTATCAAACATTTGTATTCCTACTTCATCTTAGACTTTTCCCTGTTCATGCTATGTTCTTATACTTTTTACATTCTTTCACACCTATCGTTAATAATGAAAATAATCAAGCCGGGGTTTCTAAGGGACAAGATCGAGTAGTGGACAATATAGAAATGCATATTCGGAGGGAACTCGTTTTTCCCACTGTTTATCGTGGTACCTACTGTTTATCTCTGGATGCATGAGGGCATGATCCATGACACCGTTTACTATTACTGTTACTGTTACTGTTACTGTT
The DNA here is from genome assembly GCA_017893485.1 of Hemerocallis citrina. Classification (NCBI taxonomy): domain Eukaryota; kingdom Viridiplantae; phylum Streptophyta; class Magnoliopsida; order Asparagales; family Asphodelaceae; genus Hemerocallis; species Hemerocallis citrina. The sequence continues at coordinate 32,170 of JACEHZ010000623.1, read as the reverse complement.
TGTCTGAATATACTACCCTATAGAAGTTCCACTACAAAATCTTAAAGCGAAACTGTTTGTTGTAGCAACCATGTGGTAAAAATCTGGGACGCATGAAGTGCTACTTACATAGTAATTAACATTAAATATAAGAATAACTGTTTCACTGTCACATCTTGTTACTGTTACTGTTGTTTACTGTACTGTTCATCACTGCTACCGTTGATACACTGTTACTGTTGACATACTGTTACTGTTATACTCTCAATGTTTTCACTACACTGTTTGCTGTCATTTGTACACTGTTATATTTGCTACCTTCTCCATGTTAGTATTACCTGTTTAAGTTTAGTTTTCCCTTCATTTTTCTATTTGAATTACTTGCGACCCGAAACTTGCCTCTAACGGACGATATATTTTTCCTGTTTCCTATTTTCTTTTGCAATTACCATATGAGCAGGTTTTGCTGACCATTTGCCTCCTGGAGTTTGTGAGCAAAAGTTTTGAGCTGCGCTAATGGAAAATTTCTGCTTATTATTTTGCATTGAACTATTTATTTCATGGATTGTATTGAGACTTGTATTTGGGCTTATTGTCTCAGGATTATTGTTTTGATTTCGGATCTTGTATTGTTGGGATATTATTATTATTGCAATAAATACCGTTGAGTTATGTTTGTTTTTGGATGCTTGGTTGGAGTATATTGTTATATTTACTATTATGATGAGTCAGACAGGTCCGTACAGCTTATGGATGGTGAAAACTATCTGCTGGGCTTAGTCACTTACCGTATTTTGTAGTCTTTTGGGAAGCGGGACATGACATATTTGGTGGAGCTTGAGCAAAGACCAAGGCATTGAACTCTTTGTTCGAGGCCAATGAATTGTTGATGGAGCTCAAGTGGTGAGCAGAGTATTGAACTCGTTGTTTGGAGTCAATAGTTGTTGATGGAGCTCAAGTGGCAATCAGAGCGTTGAACTCGTTAGAAGCCAACAAGTTGTTTGGTGGAGCTTAAGTGAAGACCAAGGCATTGAACTCGTTTTTCGGGAATGACGAGTTGTTGGATGGAGTTCAAGTGGTGAGAAGAGCTTTGAACTCATTGTTTGGAACCAACGAGTTGTTGATGGAGCTCGTGTGGAGAGCAGAGCATTGAACTCGTTGTTTGGAGCCAATGAGTTGTTTGGTTAAGCTTGAGCGAAGAGCAATGTGTTGAACTCGTTGTTTGGGGCCAACAGGTTATTGATAAAGCTTAAGCGGTGGTTGGGGCATTGAACTCGTTGTTTGGGGCCAACAAGTTGTTGATGGAGCTTGAGCGAAGACCAAGGTGTTGAACTTAGTGTTTGGAGCCAACAAGTTATTGATGGAGCTTAAGCGGTGAGCATAGCATTAAACTCATTGCTCGATGTTGACTAGTTGTCGGCTGAAAGAACTCAAGTGGCGTGCGTAGTGCCGAACTCATTTTTAGAGCGAATGAGTTGTGGGTGTTCTGAATCTTCTTAATATGGAAGTGAAGTCACTTGTGTTTGTTCAGCATTGAAGTGGTTCCATTCTTCTCTTTGCCAAAAAATAGTTGTGTACATCGAGTGAGGTCCTCGGGGCATTGAGCTTGCTCTACTTTGCGATGCGCAGTGCTTGACGGAGTTGGGATTCTTCCGTTTGCACAGTGCTTTAAGCGAGATAGAGTTGGAGGTTGTTCAGGTGAAGATGATAGAATAAACCTGGAGCTTGCCCGCCTAAGGAAGACTTACCTTGAATTTCATCATCAAGAGTTGGGCAGTCTTATGGAGCTGTTAGCTGGTAGGAGGCCAGTGAAGAGATTTGTTTCTCTTAGGTAGAGCATCTCTCCAGTGTGTAGCTGGAAGAACAACTTGCTTGACAGTTTGTTGTACAGTGTTTATAGGACTTTTGTTAGCAATTCCTAGACATGAAACATAGACTCATTGTAATTCTGCTGTTGGAATGAGACTTGTAATTTGTGGAATAAGAAGTCTTCTACATGCCTGTGTCTTGTCTTGTGATTCGTAGCCTTGGGGGTTGGCTAGTCGTATGAACTGCTCTTGGGGAGAGTTAGACTATGGACTTGCCATTTTGAATTTATAGATATTTGTAGTGGTACTAGATCTGAACATATGGGTTTGTGATAGTTCTGTGATTTGAAGAATTCTTTTCATATGCTTGATCCTTACTATCAAGGTTAATGCACGATCGACTGGATTCTTTGTAGCTAAATAACAGGGCCTCAAGTCTGTTGTGTATGGCTAACGAACCGTCGACGGTGTGTGACGGAGTTTGGAACTTCTCCGCCTTAAAACTCAGCTAGTTGTAGGAGCAATTCTGAGGGAGAGTCATTTCCCAAACTTTCTGTATGGGTCATTCGACAAATTGTGAGAGTCACATCAAGTGGAAAGGTGAACTCTAAGTGTTGCTTTTACAAGTGATACCGGAGTAACTACGATCCACGATTTTGGACCTCCTAATCCTTCTTCAAGGAATTTTAACTAGTTTCAGGAACAAATCGAATGGTGAGTTGAAATCTGAACGTACTTAATTGCAGGTTGCTAAAGTAACTCCGAGCCGTGGGTATGAATTCTAAACTTGTTCGTTTAGGTATTAACAGGTTGCAGGAGCAGATCGAATGGCGAGTTGAACTCTGAACGTACTTATTTGCAAGTTGCTAAAGTAACTCTGAGCCCTGGGTATGGAATCCGAACCGGTCGTGAAGGCACTAACGGATTGCAAGAGCAGATCGAATGGCGAAGCGCACTCTGATCTTGCTTCATTGCAAATTGCTAGAGTATCTTCGAGCCATGGTATGAACTCCGAATCCGTCTTATGGAAAGCTTGTAACGAGTTTTTAGCGCCACTTTAGGCATAAATTGGACGTTTAGATAATTGTTTTCTTAAGTATTAACAGGTTGCAGGAGCAGATCGAATGGCGAAGTGCACTCTGAACTTGCTTCATTGAAATTGCTAGAGTAACTTCAAACCGTGTATATGGACTCCGAACCCATCTTGTAGGAAGCTTTTAACAAGTTTTTTGTGCCATTTTTGTATATAAGTTTGGCACTCGACTCATTGTATGCATCCGTAGAGTTGTACAAGAATTTTGCAAAAATTCATACTATATTTTATTAGAAAATAAAACTAAGCGGCTGCTCTAGTGGCTAGCCGTTATTACAAATTGAGAAAATTTGCTACTACTATTAAGACTGGATGTTTCATGTGCCCTCGTTCACCTTCACAAGGTGTTCTACCTTCCAAGTTCTGTTGATATCTCCTTGCCCCCCAGGTATTCAAGTTGATGAACCATTAGGCAAACAACTTGATAGACCTTGCCTGGACTAATCTGTTTTGGTGGGAGCTTCTCATTATTTTGCACAGAGAAAGAAAAATCTTCTGATGCACCAATGTGTTTAGGCATGACTATTTGTCTTCGTTGAATGAGTGGAGTGGCTTCAGACGAGGGATTCAGGTTTATTACTGTGTTATAATGAGAACCAGTTTGGACCTGGTGAGAGATGATTTGGCAGGTTTGGAAGTTCTTGGTAGAATTATTTATGATAGCAGCTTCAAACTTGTTTTCAGTCTTGAAATTATTGTGACTGCTTTCTAGCGGTAGCTTTATGGCATCGAGGGGGAGAACCGAGCCCCCCATTGTAGCGGTGTAGCATGCTCGTGCTGTTTGTTGGCTTCCTATAGCTTGGCCTATGCCAGGTATTTTTGGGAACTTCATTTTCATGTGAAATGCGGAAGCAACTGCATGGAAGGCCACTAGGCCGGGACGGTCGAATATAGCGTTGTATGCGGCTTTGATATTGACTACCATAAAGTCCAGTGCTTCCGTTCGAATAGCGGGGGCCTTTTTTGCTATCACATCTAGTCTGACAACTCCTTCTACTTGAACGGGGACACCGGAGAATCCGTAGAGTGTATAACCGGCTAGTTTGAGTCGGTATCGGGAGACCTTGAGAGCCTCGAATGTGGCTATGAAGAGGATGTTTATTGAGTTTCCATTATCCATCAGGATGCGAAGTACCTCATGATTCACCATGCAAAGGTTTATGACCAATGCGCCCCAATGACGTGTTCGGACGCCTTCTAAGTCCTTGTCGGAGAAAGATATTGGGACCTCGGTGCTTTTGGCAGACGGAATGCTATCTATGGAGTTGACTTCCCTGACGAAAGCTTTGCGGAAGGAGTTTGAATCTCCTCCCATCGGGCCTCCGTGAATGGAGTGGAGAATGGCCATGTGTGCAGAGTCTTGCGATTCAGATGGCCTCTCTTGATGCTTATTAGCTCCCCGAGGCAAAGGGTTTTTGGCGTCGTTATCTTTCTGAACGAAGTTGGAGAGATAGCCCCTGCGAATCAGAGCTTCCAGTTCTTCTTTAAGCACTCGACAGTTGTCCGTAGTGTGTCCATGATCTCTGTGAAATGTGCACCACTTATTTTTGTCTCTTCTCTTGCTAGACGTTGACATCTTGGGGGGATGGAGGATTATTCCGTCCTTCTCAACTTCCATGAGGATGGCTGATAAGCTTGTGTTGAGAGGAGCGAACTTGTCGAAGTGTAGTGCTGGAGTTAGACGGCATTGACCTGCGCCATTTTTTCGAAACTTCCTGGGTTCTTCCTCGCTTGTATTCTTTCGTTTGTTCCCAGAAGATGAATCATTCTTACCTTGAGGATAGAGAGTTTCCTCAACCTTGATATACTTGTCACTCATTTCCAGGAGCTCAGTGAAACTTTTGGGTGGCTTTTTAGCGAGGGAAGCCTTCAGGTCTTTGTTAATGATGTTGTGGCAGAAAGCTACAACCGCCACTGAAGAGTCCAATGAGGAAATTGACCTTGCTTCTACCGTAAAGCATTTGAAGAATTCTTTCAGTAGTTCTCCATCTCTTTGCCTCAGTTCTAGCAGGGAGGCACTTATTCTTTTAGCCTTGCAGCTAGTAACGAAGTGCGCAATGAAAAGCTCCTCGAGCTGATCGAAATAGAATATTGATTCTGGAGTCAGGAGTGAATACCATTTCCTTGCTGATCCTTTTAGTGTGGCAGGGAATGTTCGATACATGAGTGCATCGGTGGTTGTAGACCATCATGAGTGTTTTGAAGCTCTCGATATGGTCGGTCAGGTCTCCATTGTAGGATTCAAACTGAGGAGCCTTGAAGTCCCCTGGGATGGGTGCATCAAGGATGACTCTGCTGAAAGACGATCGACTAGGGCGGTAGGCCCTGTCAGAGCGGTTTCTCTCATTCTTCATCTGTTCTAAACAATCTTCTACTTCTTGGATACGGCGAAGGAATTGATCGTCCTTTCCATGGGACCCGGTTGAGTCGGCGGATCCTTTGTTGAGGGACTGGCCTAGATCTTGACTTTCTTGGATAGCTTGGAGGATGTCGAGATTGAACTTATCCAATTCGGCACTAGTAACTGGGGCATTTTTACTTTTGTTCCGCACAAGAAGCTTTCGACTCTAATGAGACGGGCTCCTTATTGTGGTGCGCCCCCTGTGAGAGGAGGATTGCCTTAATCTCTATCTAGGAAAATAGGTTCTCTGGTTTGCTTGATTTTCCGAGCGGGAGGCCTCAGATCGGGTGCGCCTCTCATCCAACCGGATTCACAGATCGGTTCCTTGTTGCCTGGCACTGATGACCTGACGGAGATCTCTAGACCCCGAGGGCCTTGCGAGGCCATTGAATCAGTTGAAGCATTATGGACTGCGATAAGATTGTGTTGAGGATGTTGTTCATAATGGTTTTGTCGGGAGCCCCCCAATACATCTCTATTGGAAGAAGCTTGACTAGACTGACGGGGCTACTGTTGAAGAAGATTCAGATCTTCCACAGGAGGAGCTGGTTGATGAAGAGAATTGGTGCGACGGATTGAGGCCGGCCCTCTGCCTCTTAGTCATGGTGGCATGGCGGAAAGTCTGACTTGTGTAGTTTTCCACAGATGGTGCCAATCTGAAGCTGCTGATTTTGGTGTTGGAGCAAACAGATAGTGAATTCTTATTTAATGGAAACTACTAAAAATCTGACCTTTGATCTTTGCCGTGAAATGCGGTTAGAGCTCCTGAGATTGAATCTAGATCGTTGACTGACCACCATGATCTGAATCCGACGGTTGCTGACACAGCCGATGGACCTGCAAAAAACCTGAAACATCGGGGGTTAGCCCCGGCGACAGACCCTCCGACGCTCAAGTCAGAACCAGAAAGAGAAAAAGAGTTTGAGAGAGAAACTGACGAATTGTTAATTACATTCTGACTGTGCAAGGGGGAGGGTATTTATAGGCCTGAGAAATATATCAAGAGATTGATTTAGATCTGCTGGATCAATATGAATTGTTTATCTCCTTTATGTTTCTCCCCCTCAAGAGATAAGTGTAATGCCCCGAGCCCGGCTCAGCTACGCACGTGGCTACACGTGCGCGCGCGCAAAAGAACGAACACAAAACTCTAGCCACACCTACCACATGCACCATCAAAAAGTGGGTTAACTCTATAGGTAACCTTTCTCATTTGGTATTCCTAATATATACACTTCAATCACACTTTAATCCAACGATGTGGGACAAAGAGTCCACACCCATCCACGCCATGCCATCTTTCTTCATGCATATGTATATTTTTTGTCCTTTTCCCAATTAATGTCGTAAGCCCCATAGACCATCCTATAGGCTCCATCATCAATCTCTTTCTTTCAAACCCTATAGGATCCTTTTATAGGCCAACAACTAATTCCATCCATCTCTTTTTATTATTATTATTATTTGTTATATATATATATATTATTATATATATTTCTATATATAATATTATATATATACCCGCTTAAGTACGGGGTGTTACACACACCCCTCCTTAAGGGCTCAGCGTCCTCGCTGAGCCCGGAACTCGCAAGCTAATACATGACCGCCTTTCTAGTCGATGTGAAGTGGAGTACCCTGCTAGCGTACTGCCCCTGGTCTTTACCAGCGTACTGTCCTTAGCCAGGCATACCTCTAACCCACTCGTATCCACAATCAGTGTCGAAAGTCGGCTCTGATACCATTTGTAGCGGCGCAGACCCGGCTCAACTGCACACACGGCTACCTGTGTGCACACGCAAAAGAACGGACACAAAACTCTAGTCACGTCCACCACAGGAACTATCAAAATGGTGGTATATCCTATAGGTAACCTTTACATTTGGATAATCCCATAAACACACTCACTCTACTCATCTATTCTGCCCAAGCCACCAACAACACACCACAACCTTTTCATGCATTCTCTTTTTTGTCTTTTTTTCCAATTAATGGTGTAAGCCCATAGACCATCCTATAGGCTCCATCGTCAATCCCTTTCATTCAAGCCCTATAAGATCATTTTATATTCCATCCATCTCTTATTATTATTATTATTATTATTATTATTATTATTATTATTATTATTATTATTATTATTATTATTATTATTATATATATATATATATTTCTATATATAATATTATATTATATATATATACCCGCTTAAGTACGGGGTGTTACACATTTTTTTTTCTTCTAAATGAGTGCGCATCCGACTTTCAACACCGAATGTGTGCAAGATGAGCACCTGAGATGGAGTTGGCAGATGTACACTAGTGGGTGACCAGAGTCCCAGGTTGGACTGTACAGCTAGCAAAATCAGGGTAGTCATCTCCACATGGGCTAGAAAGGGATCCTCGATCAAGTTGCAAGTTCCGGGCTCAGCGAGAATGCCGAGTTCTTAAGGAGAGGTGTGTGTAACACCCCGTACTTAAGCGGATATATATATAGTATTATAATAGGAATATATATAATAATATATAATATATATATATATATATATATATATATATATATATATATATATATATATATATATATATATATATATATATATATATATATATATATATATATATATAATATTAAAAAGAGATGAGATGGAATTAGTTGTGGCCTATAGGAGAATTCTATAGGGCTTGATTCAAAGAAAGATTGATGATGGAGCCTATAAGATGGTCTATGGGGCTTAGGCCATTAATTGGGGAAAAAGATAAAAATGAGAATGCATGAAAAGGTTGTGGTGTGCTGTTGGTGGTTTGGGCGTGAGGGTTAAAGTCCCATATCAGAGAATAGATGAGTAGAGTGAGTGTGTTTATAGGATTATCCAAATGATAAAGGTTACCTATAGGGTATAACTCTTTTGATGGTGCCTGTGGTGGGCGTGGCTAGAGTTTTGTGTCCGTTCTTATGCGTGCGCGCACAGGTAGCTGCGTGCGCAGCTGAGCCGGGTCCGGGGCGCTACAATAAGTTTTCTTATTAGGGGATAAGAGACTTGACTCCTAGCCTGCATGGGTTGGGTGTCTCTCCTAGTGGACCTAGTCTGTCACTTTTTATAGGCTTGAAAAAGTCTCATGTCATGTAAAGGGGCCTGGAGAAAGCCTGGACCTGTTAAGAAGGCCCTTTATGATTAATTTGCTTGTAGAAGCTTTGAGATCTGTGCTGGAATCATATGGCCCTGATTTGCTGCGATTTTTACCATTATCAATTTGTTAGCAGATGCATTTATCTTATATATTTTTAGATTATTATTACTAGTATCTGCACGTGCGATGAACATTCTAATTAATTAAAAAAATTTATATAGTAAATAATAAGATGTAATTTGGCCTCAAACTTGAGGCCTCCCTTTACTCATCACATACTCTTTACAAATTACCCCTAGTGGCACAAACATTTATTTTATATGAGTGACACTTTTGTAAATAATTATGTCGTAAATAATTTTGAACTTCGAGGGTATTATGGTAACTAACAACAGTTGAATAAATAATTGGTTGAGATTAGATGGTTGAATGGATGTCTACAAATTACAGGTTGTCTACAAATAACAAACTCAGCTCTTCCATTATAATATTAGAGATTTAGCAGCAAATCTTTCTCTTATTATTATTGTTAATCAGGAAGTAATGAAGATTATTTAAACAAGATATTTATAATATTTATAAACAAGGAGTGTGTATAAATAAATGTTTTCTTACAAACTTGGGTAAAATACATGTTTTGTAACTTATAAGCAATGTTTATTTGTTGTCATTATATATATCGCATATTATCACTCTAGTATTTTGATGTTCTGGGAAGTGTATAAGTGCAAAAATAATGAAATACTGAGATAAGTTTTCGCATTTTATCCTGCAAGTGCCAATAACATTTACTAAATTTAATATGTTTGGAAAGAAAACTGGAACTTATACTAAACACAATATAATTATGATGTATGAATCATGTGACAGTATTTATATAAAGGTAAAAGGGATATGAGTAACTTGCTCATTTAATAAATAAGCAATTGATAAGGTGGTATGCATGTAATAGATTAAGTATCTAACAACTTTTAGGATTTTCCAATCACATGCATGCCACCTCATCACTTGCTCATTTACTAAATGAGCAAGTTGCTCATACCCCTTTTTCCCTTTATATAATTTTTGTGAGTAATATCATAATGAATCATATGCACCTAAATTATGAGAGCTTCACACGATTTCGTTTGGAGTTGTAATAGTAAGGTTAAATATCATACACACTTTTATATATTTCTTCTCTGTAACCTTCGATATTATATTTGCATGTGCAAATGTTATAAATTTGATGCAACTCTTATTTTTCTTATTTTACTTCTTGCGAGGTGAATTTGATCAAAAAGACTACTTTAATTTTGCATATGTGATGTATTCATCTATTAGCCTTGGTTAACTTAATTAAACGTTATCTCCCATTACCTCAATTAAACCATATGTCCTAAGCTTGAAAGCTTCAAATATTGGCATAGTACCTAACTTGACCAAATTGATTGATGCCAAATCAATTTGCATTAATTGACAATTCAATGTAGTGCAACTCCCACTCACCTTTTAAATTTAAGCACAACATCAACCTCACTTACTAGTCAACAATAATTAATTGAGAATTTCTTGTAAGAGGAAAGAAACAATTAAGATGTACCCACTTTATTAGGGGCAAGAGCAACATCTCTTGGAATTAAATTCAAAATTTAAAATTTCAAAGTAGAAATGGTCAACAGGAGATACAACTAGGGCTGCAAACAAGCCGAGTCGAGCCGAGTATCTTGAGGTTTGAGCTCGACTCGTTAAGCAATCGAGCTCAATTTCAAGGTTTGAGCTCATTTCGAGCCGATCTTTGACCGAGCTTTGACCGCATTCGAGCCGAGTAGCTCGCGAGCTTAGCCTAATAATTACAAAAAGTCCAAGCTAGAGTTCGGCTTGTTAAGCAATCAAGCTCAATTTTGAGCTCGAGCTTGTCTCGAGTCGAGCTTTGACTGATCTTTGACCGAGCTCGAGCGGAGTAGCTCTGTTAATTTGCAGCCCTAGATACAGCCACATGTCAAATTGTTTTATCAAAATGACCCACTTTTTCTAAAATATTTGTCAAACTGAACCACTTTTAAAAGTATTTACCAAAATGATTCACTCACTATATGAGTGTTTAGTTAAAACTTCATCGCTATCTGAGATAGCAAATGTATGGTTATGTGTTTCTTCACACTTTGGAGAAAAATTGAAAAAAATACCAAGTTCAGACTAGTTATTTCAGATAGCGAGTGTTTATATACCACACTCGCTAACTGAGATAGCGAGTGTATGACCTTGAAGAAAAATAACAGGTTTATACTCGCTATCTCAGATAGCGTGTGCGTCTGTATCACACTCACTAACTGAGATAGCGAATGTAGATTGGGGACAAAGTTAAAAATTCATGGGCTTAGACTCGATGTCTTAATTAGCGAGTGTGTTTATACCACACTCGCTAACTGAGATAGCGAGTGTCGATTAAGGAAGTTTTTAAAGACTCGCTATCTCAGATTTCTCTCACTTCATCAAAAGATGCACTCTCTCAATAGATTTTGGACGAATTTTTTTGGTGAAATAACGAATTTGGAAGGTTAGAGTTTGTTCGTTTCGGGTTCCTTTCGGAGTTAGAGAGAGAATGGAAAAAGTGAAGTGAGGGAGAGTGAAACAGTAAGTCTTTAAAAATTTTCCAATCGACACTCGCTATCACAGTTAGTGAGTTTAGTACAAAAGTACTCGCTAACTAAGATAGCGAGTGTCGAATGAGAAATTTTTCTTCAAGACCTTGCACTCGCTATACCAGTTAGCGAGTGTGGTACAAACACACTCGTTATCTGAGATAGCGAGTTTATACTTGATGTTTTTCTTAAAATACATAACCAAACACTCGCTATCTCAGATATCAATGAAGTTTTCACCAAACTCGCTATATGAGATAGCTAGTGGATCGTTTTGTTAAATACTTGGGTCCGTTTGGTAATTACTTTCAAAAAGTTGGTCATTTTGGTAAAAAATTCCTATATGTCATTGTTGGTTTTTTAGGGTTAATTAAATATCGGTTCAAGTTGAGGTCAGAAGAGTGCAATCATTCAGTGAAATTGGAGTTGGCCAACTTTTAAGTTGAGGTCAGAAGAGTACAATCATTTCAGTGAAATTGGAGTTGGCCAACTTTTAAGGATTATGGAATGCTGCCTAACAAACACAAACACAAACAGACACATCTTTTCCACACACACACGTACACCCAAAAAAAATTCAACACCATAGAAGCATATGTAGTCGTCTACACAAAAAAATATGGATATTTGACAGATAGCAATAAAAATTATAAAAATGAGTTGTAGTAACCTAAATCCAAATTTTGGCTTTTAAATGCATGGACAGAAGATGATTTCCTGTATGAGAGTTTTTTTTCTCAAAAAATATCGAACGGGATATGATATCTCGTCCGATAAAAAAAATTCTGCGAGATTTTGAGTAAATCTACCCATAGAACTGACTATAGGTTAGATGTATAGGAAAAAATTTCAAATGGAAATGAGTTGGACGGGAGATCATCTTCTTATTTGACTTTTTTGATTTTTTTTAATAATTCGATCAGACGGGATATGATGATCGGACGGGATATGATATCCGATCTATTTTATTTTAAAAACAAAACAAATTTGTTCGACGGACGAGATATTAAAATCCCCAAACTCAAATTTTGGCTTTTGCCATTTCTTCTCCCTAATTTTGCAGTCGACTATTCACCTCAAACCCAAAATATGGGTATTTGGCCAATGACTACAATAGATTTTGGGCCAAATTTTCTATTTTTTGGATATTTGGCCAACGACTACAGATGCTCTAAATACATGGATTTCCCCCTAAAATCGACCACTTTTAAAAACTAATTTTCAAAATATACCACTTTCGAAACTAATTTTCAAAATAGACCACCCGCAGTTTCCAACTGTTGCCTCTTCGATAACGAGGCCTAGGTACATACCAAAAAGTATAGATTCCAAGGCTTTCTTTAAATAAGTTCTCAAGTCCAAAGAAGCTGTAAAGAGATTTCACTGATGTGATGTCGCAGTTGCGTACTGCGGCCTCGTTAATACTTAGGCCGCAATTCACAACTGCGGCCTCGTTGGTGTTGGGGGGGGGGGGTCCTCTTAAAACCCTCTTCCCCCTATTCTCAACTTCACTTCTTCTCTCCTCGCTGGGGAGGGGGGCGGGGAATTTCAATGCTGTTATTAAGTTTTGTAACTTTAACCAACAGATGCCGCAGTTGCCAACTGCGGCCTATGTACAACTTAGACCGCAGTTGTCAACTGCGACTGTGGTGTTTTAAGTTTTCCAGGGCAACTCTCTGGAAGTTTTAGAAGAATTGTTCCGCAGTAGGTAACGACGGCCTTAGTTGTACAAAGGTCACAGTTATCAACTGCGACTGTGGTGTTTTCAATTTTCCAGAGAGTTGCCAACTCTCTAGAAGTTTTAAAATACCACAGTCGCTGTAGATAAATGTAGCCTTAGTTGTACATAGACCGCAGTTATCAACTGCAACTGTGGTGTTTTCAATTTTCCAGAGAGTTGCCAACTCTCTGAAAGTTTTAACCACAGTCATAGTAGATAACTGCGGCCTTAGTTGTACATAGGCCGCAGTTATCAACTGCGACTATGGTCTTTTCAATTTTTTAGATAGTTGCCAACTCTCTGGAAGTTTTAGAAGACCACAGTCGCAGTACATAAATGTGGCCTGAGTTGTACAAAGGCCGCAGTTGCCAACTGCGATTGTGGTCTTTTCAAATTTTCAGAGAGTTATCAACTCTCTGGATAATTTAAAACACCACAGTCGCAGTTGCCAAATGCGGTCTTAATTGTACATAGGCCGCAGTAGGCAACTGTGGCATCGGTTGGTTGAAGTTAAGAAACTTAATAACAACATTGGATTTCCTGCTTACAACTCAATTAACTTTAAAGCTAACATTCGATTCACATCCAAAATAACTGTCAATTCACATCCAAATTACTCAACATATGCAACTGCGACTCAAGCCAGTGCAATCCATCTTCAATAAAAATATACATATCCAAACAACAAAAGCAAAAACATCCATCAAATGCAACAAAATAAAAAATAACCATCAAAAGCAACAAAAAACCTGCAAGCAACCATTAAAAGTAATTGTTCTTCTACTCCAAAATTCATACACCATCAAAAGTAATTGTTCGTGTAGTACTACTTCAGTACAAATGGCTACACAAGTAACTAACAAAAGTAAGAACTACTAAACTACTACATTCATTCAAGTTGGTGTATATATGTTAATTTTCTTTCTCTTCCGTTTTGACCTCTTCGGCAGTTCTTGAGTGACATGGGATATAATCTTCTGGGTCATCCTCCTCTTGATGTTCATGTTGTCGTTCTTCTTCTTGTACATGTTGTGGTTGAACCAGATCGGGTCATTGTGCGTCTCTTATTTTTGACTGCCACCTTTTCCTTCATTTCCCCGTGTTCGGCACTAGAGCGTTCAAAAGGGCATCCAGCCGAGCTCCTTCACCAATGTGTTCTAGCTGCGACCTACACAGTTTGAGAATCCCTTTTATGAAATCTTTCACTGCATCGGTCACATTGCTCGACAGGGCACGAGCACACTGCTTCGCAATATCTCATGCATCTTCGATGGACAACAATAAGTTAATGAATTTATAACGGAATGTTGATCATAAATAATATAAGCATGAATCTATTAATGAATTGTGTACAAAAGAATGATATAAGCATGATATAAGCATGAATTTATTAATGAATTGTGTATATGATAGTATCCAATATTAGACAATGTTAGTATATAATAAACACATTATATGATATGTAAAATCTACACCGTCTATTATTAACAGCAATAATTATTTTTATTACTAACCAACTATAAGCGGTGTTTCAAACAATATCAAATTAGTCCAGCTTATCAATATTTTTCCTCAAGAGATTATACCATTGTTAGTGAACATTGCTATGTTTGCCAAAATGAGTGCGACTCATAAAAGTCCAACACTTGGCAACCAAAATTTAGGTTGTATGAAAACGGAAACTTGCTCAATGTATGATTCTAAAATTCGAATAAAAATCATTCGAGAATATATGACCAACTTTCAGATATAATTACATAATATGCATACAAATTGTATGCTAAAATAGCTATACTAAATTAAAGATATATCAAAGAAATGGAAACCCCGACTCTTATAATAAAGCAAACAGACTAGCTATAATTAAGCATATCTAATTAAGTATAGGTGCAATCAAACACCAACTAAACTAACATAAAGAAGATATAAATTCAATATAGCATAAGCAACAATAGCAACATACAATTTCACACAACAATTATTACCACATTAATTTTCCGTCTTCCTTAAAGTAGCCATAAACGATAATGAATACAACCAGTAATACCAACTACACGATTCTGACAACCTAGATCAACCAACCATACCATAGCAAACTATTCAGAACGAGCAAAAAACCATTGAACCTTGTCATCGTTAAAATTAATTTTCACCTTCGGAATTATCACTAACAGTTCATAGCAATTATCACTAACAATTCGCTAATAATATTCACCAACAATTCTTAATAATCACTAACAGTTCATAATAATCAATAAGTTTGATTAAATTACTCACTAACATTTCTTAATAATCACTAATAATTCTTAATATTCACTAACAATTCATACCATATATAAAGAAACAACACATCAAGACATACCTTCAACAACAACGGGTGACGACGAAGATGTCTACTGCTGATGAAGGAGATGAAGAGTTTCAATAACTTGTTCGATTGATGGTGGGTTACCGCAGCTGGGCGATTTTGAAGAAACTGAAAAAGTAGGGTTTGGGAAATTCCAGAAATTGAATGGGTATGGATAGAGGAAGATGAAGTGAATTTGAGAGTTGGATTTAGGAGAGATTTTAGGGATTTAGGAGAGTGATTTCGACTTCTTGTGATTTTGAGTATCGGAGTTGGAAAAATAATTTGGAGAGAATAAGTGAAGTTGAGTATGGGGAAAAGGGTTTTAAGAGATCTGGACCCCCCAACGAGGCCGCAGTACACAACTGCGGCCTCAATGAAATCTCTTTACAACTTCTTTGGACTTGAGAATTTTTTTAAAGAAAACTTTGGAATCTACATTTTTTGGTACGTACTTAGACTGCAGTACGGTACCACGGCCTCGTTATCGAAGAGCCCGCAATTAGAAACTGCGAATAGTCTATCTTAGAAATTAGTTTCGAAAATGGTTTATTTTGGGAATTAGCTTCAAAAGGTGGTCTATTTTGGGAAAAAAATCAAATACATGTTGAGTAAACCTAGAAGAAACGAGGACTCTTGCTTCTCGTGAAATTGAGTTGATCTAACTCTTTAATTCCGTACTAGTGTTACCCTGTGTAAATTACACAGCCTAAAATAGTTTTGAGGGACTCATAAAATTATATGGAACTCGCAAAATGTGAGAGAATTGGAAAAAAAAACTTATGAATATTATTCATACCGTATTACTGAAGTCTTCATTTCATCCTCACATAAGCAGATAGCTTAGATAATCACTGTCAAACAATAATGTTATACAATTGAATATTACTAAAGCTGCTAGGGGGTGCTGGAGGTAGGGATGTGGGTGGGTTTGGGAAGAGACGTGAGATTTTGTGAGGTTGGAAAAGTGAGAGCGGAAGAGACTATGTTTGAGGAATTAGGGTTTTAATTTTTTTAATAAAAATCATGCATAGTACACGTGTTAGTTAAATAGGAATCCCAACTTTTACTCTCCTTTCTCTATTTCAAAATAGAGAAAGGAGTGAGGGGCAGACTCTCTCTCCTATTAGTATACGATATAGAAGCGCAAATTCATGTGAAATTAAAATTAAAAAAAAGAATGATGTATAATTGATTAATTACTTATAAAGGTACTAGAAATACTGATGCTGTAACCCCGTTCCTATCAATATGTATTTTCAGTGTATTTTCGAAATTTCGATTCTTTGTAAAATATTTTCTTTTTTAAAATTATTTTTGTTAAAATTTATTATTGGATTCCCTGATAACGTCAATTTTATTCATTAATGGTATTTTTCGCTATCTTTAGTCGACTATATATTTTAATACAAGTCTATTTCTATTCTGTGGGGGTATTTAACCCAAATCTTATTATTATTATTATTATTATTAATAAAATTATTATTATTATTATTATTATTATTATTATGATTGTTATGATTTTTACAATTTTTATTATTATTTTTATTATTATTGGAGTATGAAGTTTATGTACATTATTTAATTTAATTAATTGTTATGTACTACTATATTACTGTTCATCATATTTTAGCCCAAATCAAATATGATTTTTATTTATTCTGTGAATCCGTATATTCTATTGTATTTATTAGTATTTGAGTATTAACTTAATGTATACTATTTGATTCAATGTACTATTGTATTACTATTTATTTATTCATTTAATTATTTATTTTAATCTAAACCCATTAACCCTATAACTTATTTTCTTATCGGATTTTAAACCCAAAACCCGTTAGCCCGAAACCCGTACCCGTTAGACTAATAACCCATTATCCTAATAATCTCCTATATAATCTCTGTTTAACCCTAAACTCAATCTAACCCTAATTTCACAGCCGATGTTCATCTCTCCCGCATCCTCTCATCTTTCTTCCCTGCTTCATTTTGTAACCCAACCGCCTGCCACCATTGCCTCCATCCCATCGTCAGCCTTGCCCGCCATTGCTGCGCCCCGTCTCCACCATCCCGTCACCTTCGCCCTTACCCTGTTCCTCTGACAGCGCCTGCACCCACACCCCGCCTGCCCCCGCCATTACCAGTGCACCGCCTTCAACCCCTGTGCTTCTCCATTCACTGCCGAGGCACCGCCATCTTTGTCCCCTGTTGGTCGACTTACCCCTGTGCACTGCTGCCTTCCTCTATTTTCTTTCCCAAAATGTAGCAAACCCAACCTCCACCGTCGAACTCGTCGCTACTGCTGCCCATGTCCTCACTGCCGTCTCGCCGCTGTACGGCCATTACCGCTTACTATCGCCCCCCTGCTGCCTCCCTTCGCCGCAGCACATCACCGCAGCAACCCCCCTCCTCAATTTTGCCGGTTGCTATGCGGTGATCCGCTGTGTGCTGTGTGGGGATCTGGTGTTGATTTTTACCTGTTTGTTGTTTGGCCATGTGGTGTTGTTGTTTGCTCTGTTGGCTTGTGTTGCTGTTTGGTGTTGTGGGTCTCGCTATGTTGCCATGTTGGAGTTCGTACCGTGTGTTGCCGTGTTGGTGTTCGTGCTGTGTGTTGCTTACACGTGTTGTCGTTGGGATGCTCGTCCCGTTATTCTATTGCTATCAGAATCGTCGTCCTCTTTCAGGAAAGTACCTTGTACATTTTTATTGTTTCGTACAAGCTTTTATTTGACCTCTCGCAAGTAGTAATTTTTGTTTGATTATCGTGTTTTGAAACTCGTCTATGTTCATGAAAAACGTCTTTGCAAATTTCAATTGATTGAACCATCGTGTTGTTTATTCATTGAAATCATTCCATGATTAAATCAATCGATATGTATGTTTAATCGAATCAATCTATTTGCCTCTATGATTCGATGCCTATCAAAAGATCCTAGATATCAAATTTGTAAATTTCTGTTCTGATGTATGTTCTGACTTGTAGCCTGATTTTGACCCAGCTGCATTTTGAATCTATTAGAACTTTCTAAATAAGAGTTGTAGCCCCCTGTTTCTAGTTTCCAGAACTTTTGATGGATCTGAAATCCGATGTGTAGATTGCAAGATATGCTGTTTTTTAGTGTTGTGACGTTTTCAATTCCCGATTTCTATTTTGAAGTATATTTCCTCGAATAACTAATTTGAATACCATGCTAAGAATATGATTAAGACCTGATATTTTCCAGTATGTTTCTAAACATGATTTTGAATTGATTTATGAATTTTATAAGATTTTTCAATGAATTTACAGTTAATTTTATACACATGAATTTGATATTCACATGATGTCTAAACACGAAATCTGTAAAGAATAAAAATTTGAACCTAGTTGTTGTAACTTTTATATATCGTATGTATATGTGCTGGAACCGGCAGAGAGTCTAGTCTTTAGAACTTCTGACGGATCCAGATTTGTTTTCTGTGGCAACGGGAATTATAGTTTTGGTGCAGCAATGTTCTGCTATCCAGAATTGGAGTTCTTGTTGTTTCAACACTATATAAGTTATTTTATGGCACCTAAACATATATCTCGCCCAGTTTGAACCTGTTTCCTGTCCCCTATCATGTGTACTTGTCCCTGATTGTGCTCTTTGATGTCTGTTTTGGTAAAAATAATAAGTAACCAAGCTGGGGTTTAAGGGAAAGATCTAGTAGTGGACAATATAGAAAAGTGTACTCGAAAGGGGCCCGTGTTTTCTACCTGTTTGCATGGATACATGATTAAAGTACATGGAGCTAAATGCCACATAGAACTAAGTGCCACGTCCTAGATGATGGGGGCCACCTCTAGAATCTACGGGGGCCACCTCTAGAATCCATTACATGATTACATGATTCATGAGCCTCTTTACCTGTTTTCTTGTTTACAAGTTATATGAAACTAAGTGCTACGTAAAGCTAAGTGCCATGTCGTGGGATAATGGGGGCCACCTCTAGAATCTACTGGGGCCACCTCTAGAATCTATTACCTGATTACATGACATGATATGATTCATGTTTACATGATGTCTGAGCACACGACCCTATAGAATTCACCACTAAGTCTAAACGTTCACTTGATTGTATGCATTAAATATGTAGTATATATATATGGTACGCATGATTTCTGCATTAGATAGTATTAAATAAAAGACATAAGAATAATATATTTCACCTACACATTCTGCATATACTTGTTACCTGTTACACGTTACCTATTACCTGTTACATGTTACCCGTTACTTGTTACCTATTACTAGTTCACATGACTTCTGTTACAAGTTGCATGACTTTCGTTTATATGTCATCTTTCATGTTACATGTCTCATTGTTCCCGATTAGTTATATTTTGAGGCCAGTTCCTATTATTACCTGCATTGTCTTGACCATGTTATATTATTTTTGCATTGCCAGTTCTAGTTTTCCTGCTTGTTAGTCTTTGTTTCTTTCTTGTGATACATGTTGTTTCTCGTTATCATGTTCGTTTCGTATTTGAATTCCCAATTCTCTTGTTTTCCTGCATATCTTGTCTCTTGTTCATATTTTGCTTGTACTACTTGCGGCCCGTAACTTGCTTAACATGTGCTCCATCCATCTTTTTTTTGAGTTATGTTATACAGGTACAGACGATAGGTTACTGAAAGGAACTCATCGAATTGTTCTTGCATTACATATTCTCTGGCATCATTACATATTCTCTGGCTATTTCGTATGTTCTTGTATCTCAGATATTGGTTATCGTATTATATTCTCGTTTATGTAATTATTATTGTATTGTTGAGTTTACTGGCATTGTAAAGCTTATGAATGATATGAGTTGACATACTTATATCATTCGCTGGGCCTTCGTTACGTGCTCGTATTCCCGTATCATGGGAAGCGGGGCGTGACAGATGTGTAAATATTTTTTTTAAAAGATAGATTTGATGTAATTAAATTATTATCAATTAGAGAAATGTCAAGTTTATGATTTTTTTTATATGATTTTTTTTATACGCCACTTTTCGAAACTATTTGCAGAAAAAGGACAGTTGCCAAGGTATTTGCGCTCGTGGACTCAACAACTAAACTCGCCATTCCCAACGACGAGTTTAGTTGTTTCATGATCGCAATTAGGACACGGCGAGTTTTGTGTTAATTTTTTGATAAACTCGTCGTTCTCAATGGCGAGTTCAGTTTAAATTTTTTAATAAAGACTCGTCGTTCCTAACGACGTAAACATTTATACTAGACTCGTTGATGGGAACAGCGAGTTTAGTTCAAAATTTTCCAAAAAAACTTGTCGTTTCCAACAGCGAGGATATTTATACTAGACTCGCTGTTGGGAACGGTGAGAATGTAGAAAATTTCACAGAGAGTGAAACATTCTATTGTACTTAGTGAATTTTTGAAAAAGAAATTTATTGATTTTTTTGAACTAAACTCATCGTTCCCAACATCGAGTTTAGTATAAATGTCCTTACCGTGGGGAATGGCGAGTCTTCATTGAAAATTTTGAACTAAACTCGCTATTCCCAATAGGGAGTCTAGTATAAATTTCATCGCCGTTGAGAACGGCGAGTTTTCATTGAAAATTTTGAACTGAACTCGCCATTGAGAACGGCGTGTTTCTAAAAAAATTAGCACTAAATTCGCCGTGTCCCGATGGCGAGCATGAAACAACTAAACTCGCCGTTGGGAACGGCAAGTTTAGTTGTTGAGTCCACAAACATAACTACTTTGACAACTTTCCTATAAGTACAAATAGTTTCGAAAAACGGAATATTAAAAATTTCTCAAGTTTATGGTATTAGGTCATTAGGTAGTATCTGTACATGTAATTGGCTTTATTTTTATGTTTAATAAAGGGCAGTCGACGGTCACTTGTTTGTATTGAAATACTGATTCCCCCATTCATGATCTCTGTTAGGATTGTGTCTTGAATACTCGTTGTTCAGATTAGAAGAAGGTAAGATGAAGCACGGAGGTCGAAGCGGCGAAGTGAGTAGAAGGGAAAACAGCAGCAACAAGGTGCAGGTATAGTTGCGGTCGACTGTTCTATGTTGCGGCCGACCGCACCCCCCGACCGCACCTCCGACCGCTCGTAGTACTTGAAATGTCAGAGAGCTGTACGGTCGACCGGTCTTGTTGGACGGTTGACTGTGTTCATTTCGGGCCTCGACTTGTTAGGTCATTTTAGCCCAATCTTCAACTCCAAGTTAGATCGTGTGGCTCCTATTCAGTTACTTCTTTTCCAGGTTATATTGGACGACTGAGAATCAAGATTAGACCTAGGTTTCTCTCTTTTCTTCTATATATATGTAAACTCCTCCAATATGAGAGTTGAGTACTTCATAGATTATTTTCTCCATTGCAAAGAGAGGCTCGAGAAAGAGATAGTTCTTGGTGAGTGAGTTTAATTCCTTGTATTGAGTGAATCAATAACTCTTTGTAATCTCTTCTAGTTGAATATCAGATATCCCCATATATCCCCCCGGATTAAGCAAAATCTAATCGGGATAAGTCATCGGCGTGTTTGTGTTAGTTTGGTGGATCTACTTGCTTGCTCAATTTATTCACATCATCTACTTTGACTTCCTCATTGCTCTATTAGTTCCACTGCGACAACGGGCATTGGTTGACGCCCCAATCCTATCAATTTTTTTTAAAATCCCGGTTAGCCCCAACAACTGGTATTAGAGCTTCAGATTGCCGAGTTCCTTGATTAAGATGACATGCCACGGTATTTTGAAGATCAAACAGTTCGATGGAAAGATCAACTTCAATCTTTGGAAGACTGACATGTATGATGTTCTTGTTCAAGAACGATTGCAGTCAGCTGTTAAGAAGAAAGAAAAGCCAACTGATATGAAGGATGATGATTGAGAAAATATTCGTGATAGAGCCATAAGTCTGATCCGACTATCCTTCTCGGACGAGGCCAAGTGCAGATTTCTTGAAGAAACTAATGCAGCAAGTTTGTGAGAAAACTCATAGCTGACTACTCTGGTTCGTCGTTATTAGATCGGATGCATTGGAAGAGGAAGTTGTTCCGTTTATCTATGAAGGAAGGTACCGATCTCCAAGACCACATTATAAAGTTCAATAAGGTATTATTTGAACTTAAGGCGATTAACGCAGATGTGTGTGAGGAAGATAAAGCTTTCAACCTGATATATTCATTGCCAGATTCGTACGAGCTTTTGATAACTGCCATGCTACACGGTAGATCTGCCAAGAAGAGTATTTCGGTAGATGGTGAAATCAAAGTATTGAAGGAAGATCAACTTAGGAAGGAGACCCATAAATCATTATTGTCTAATCCTACAAGTTGTCTAGCAGTGGATGGTCCTTCAGGGGGAAGACAAAGTGCTTTGCAAAAGGATTCGATCCATTGCCGTTATTGCAATAGGCTAGGGCATATCAAGAAAGATTGCTGGAAATTTCTGAATCATGAGAGTGCAAAGAACGGAAGTTCAGCCGCTAATGTGGTTGGTGCCTTTGATTCAGGTGATTCGTATCTTCTTGTTTCAAATTCTTTAGAAGTGGATTCTAGTTGGTTTCTTGACTCAGGAAGTTCTTCTCATATTTGCTCTAAGAGGGAGTTGTTTTCTACTTACTTATAAGTCTACTACAGAGCATTGTGTGACAACGAAAACTGGGGAGATTTGTGAAGTAGTGGGTGAGGGGACAATTGAGTTCAAAATGCCAGATCTAAATTTGTTCACTTTAAGGGATATTTTGCATGTTCCTCTGTTGAAACATAATCTAATTTCCTTGGGAACTCTTTATGTACGGGGCTGCAGGTACACAGCTCCAGGTGGAGTTCTGTCTGTTTTTTAAGGTCGTCGTGAGGTGATTAGAGGTATGAGAGTGGTTGGGCCAAGCCAACACAATCTGTACAAGCTTTGGGAAATTCAAAAATCCTGTGCAGGAGTTGTTAGTTCTTTTTCCGTTATGCCCGCAAGCTTCGCTAGTTTGCCGCAACTAGAATCATCGAGACGAGACTACGACGTTCGAATATCGTCGAGAGATGGAGAAAGCCTAAGGGTAGGTGGAGTTCGTACGGAGTTTGGCAACTTCGTGAGTACATCTACGGAGGTGTGTCTTTGAGGGGCTACACTGGATCAGGTGAGATTGGGTAGACATCAGTTAAATTAGAAGAAGAAGCTATTATTCTAAGTTTTCTTTACAAGTGGAATTCATTGAAGTTTGGAGATGAGTAACACATCATGTGATAGCACTCGTATGCAATCCAAGGTAGAGTTTGTTTGGATTGTGTTTTGAATACTCGTTGTTCAGATTAGAAGAAGGTAAGATGAAGCACGGAGGTCGAAGCGTTGAAGTGAGAAGAAGGGAAAACATCAGCAGCAAGGTGCAGGTATAGTTGCGATCGAGTGTCCTATGTTGCGGTCGACCGCACCCCCTGACCGCATCCCCGACCGCTCGTAGTACAGAAAATGTCAGAGAGTGGTATGGTCGACCAATCTTGTTGGATGGTGGACCGCCCGTGGCGCTGTATTCGTTTTGAGTCTCGATTTGTTAGGTCGTTTCAGCCCAATCTTCAACTCCAAGTTAGATCGTGCGGCTCCTATTCAGTTACTTCTTTTTCAGATTATATCAGACAACTGAGAATCAAGATTAAACCTAGGTTTCTCTCTATTCTTCTATATATATTGTAAACTCCTCCAATATGAGAGTTGAGTACTTCATAGATTATTTTCTCCATTGCAAAGAGACGCTCGAGAGAGAGATAGTTCTTGGTGAGTGAGTTTAATTCCTTGTATTGAGTGAATCAATTACTCCTTGTAATCTCTTCTAGTTGAATATCAAATCTCTCCATATTTTTCATCGGATTAAGCAAAAGCTAATCGGAATAAGTCATCAGTGTGTTTGTGTTAGTTTGGTGGATCTACTTGCTTGCTCAATTTATTCGCCCTCTCATCTACTTCGACTTCCTCATTGCTTTATTAGTTCCGCTGCGACAAGAGCGTTGGTTGACGACCAAATCCTATCAATTTTTTTTAAAATCCCGGTTAGCCCCAACAATCTCTTCGAAAAACACATCTTCATGCAATTCAATGGTCTTTTTGCTCGCGTATTGAATCATCCTATGGTGCATGAACCATAGATCCCCCCCCCCCCCCCCCCCCCCCCCCCCGACTTGAGAATTAAATAAGTACACTTCGGTGAGATTCAGAGTAGGAGTTAGGTATATGCTGAGATTCAGAGTAGGAGTTAGGTATATGCTTTGAAAATTCTACGGTATTAGCTTTAATAATGTAATAATTGAAGATAACATATAGATAAGCTTGGTTAGAACTTCTCACAAGTTAATTTATAAACAACTAATATTTTGGTAGTCGATCTTAGGAACTAATCAAATATAGTTTTGTTCAGAACACATGGCTGAACAATTTTTAAGGAGGAGTTCCAACTATTCAAATATATTAATGATGGTTTGGTTGTAAGTTTAGCTGTAAGATGGATTCATTCCGACAAATTATATGTATTAGATCGTCAGTCTACAATATGCAGATGACATCCTCGATTTGTTAATTAACAATTAATAATGATAAGCAGGGCTTTCGTTCATTCATGGTAGAGACCAGAGGCTAGCTTGAGAGCAGAAAACAAAAGAAGCTAAAGCCAATCAAATGATGACTGCCTTGGTACACATTAAATCCAGCAGCAATATAAAGATTAGTTCCCTACTGGTTCGCATACATATACTCAACATAACAGGGAGTTGGAGTTGCGACCGTATTTTACTATTAAGGCGTAATCCAATCTTAACTCCAAACAACTTCAACCTCTTCTCTCTTGAATCACAAAACCATTCGACAGGAGGAGCCGGTTATCCTTCTCCACGTTGCTCCACGTTATCTCCTTCTCACACAGCTGTCGTTAGGCACACAAACGGTGTTGGCTTGCCATTGCACTTTTGAGGGAATGTTTTACCAAAACGACCCATGTTTTGAAAGTATTTGCCAAACTGACCCACTTTCAGAATTATTTATCAAAATAACCAAAATAGCGAGTTTGGTGAGAACATCATCGCCATCTGAGATAGCGAGTATATGTTGAGTGTTATAAAAACTGAGGAAAATTTTCAAGTTTAGACTCCTGAGATAGCGAGTGTGTTTGTACCACACTCGCTAACTGAGATAGCGAGTGTCAATTGGGGAGTTTTTTAAAGACTCGCTATCTCTCTTCTTAACTTATCTCTCTCTCCATCAACTATCCCACTCCGAAACCCTAGCTTCCAAATTAGTGCTCTTACCCACAAATACTCTCCAAAATCTCAAGGGATTCACTTCATTCCTCACAACTCTCTCTCCTCCCACTTTCAAAATCCTAAACCCATATTCACTCATCCTAAATTTTCTTGAATTCGGGAAGGGCTAAAGAGGATTGATTATCACCTCATATGAAGGTATTATTTGTATAACCTTCTATCGTGTACACTTGGCATTTATTTCAAACTTAAGCCAAACTTCACAAAACCGCCAAACTATATAAATTTTGCATTTATTTCAAACTTATGTTTCAAGCTATTGTGTTATGTATTATTTTGGTTATGAAATTTTGTTATGTATTATTTTGGTTATGAATTTTTTCCAGTGACAAAGCCGTCACAATTATGGATTTTTGTTATGTATTATTTTAGTTAATTGCACATATTTAGTTGAGTTTGAGATAAAACAACTTTATTTTTATCTGACATATTATATGGCATAATGTATGTGTGTTTAAAGTCAAGTCATTATGTATACAAAAAAAATTTGAGATTGTTAACTTCTGTGGAAAATACAATAACTAGGATCACTATCTCAGTTAGCGAAATTGGTTCGAAGAGGATCGCTATCCGAGATAGCGACTTTAGAATTGCGAGTTTCTAGAAGTCTCTGGAAAATCTAAAATTCTCACAGTCGCTATCATAGATAGCGACCCTAGTAACCAGGGTGAGATAGCGACAGTGAGAATTGCGAGTTTCCAGAGACTTCAAAGTTCCTGGAAAATCTAAAATTATCACAGTCTCTATCTCAGGTAGCAACCCTAGTTGTACCAGGGTCGCTATCTGAGATAGTGACTGTAAGAATTTTAGACTTTAAGAGACTTCAAAGTCCCTAGAAACTCAAAAATCTCACAGTCGCTAACTCAGATAGTGAGCCTCTTTGAACTAGAGTTTTTTGATTGACAGTTGCTATCTCAGATAGGGAGCCTCTTCCCAAAGTGTTGTGCCTCCGAAAAGTACACTCCTTTGATTGTTGGTCCCACACGTCTTTTGAACAATGTTGCCTTTGCAAGGTCAAGTTCCTGGGGTCGAGAGGACCGAGGCCCACCGGTGGAACATAAGATGATGAAGAAGGGTGTGCTTCATTTTGTGAAGCTGATTGGCCCAACTGATTTGGCGAAGAAGACGGACCCAGTTTGACCTACACAACAAATAACAATAAACATTAATTTCGCAATATACTATTTTATTAAAGCAATATCAAATTAATCGAATAAAGACAATCATCTTACATTTGTGTGTCTTTGTCTACCCCTGCGACTACTACTTGGGGGTCGTCCATAACAAATTCGTGCCCCCTGCAGCCTCGGTTACTTGGGGGTCTACTAATCGTTCAATATTTTGCGTTCGTGGCATATCTAATAGCAGTGAGAATCCTACAATTTTATATGTATTTCGATATAGTAGAATTGATACTCTAAAAACAAACAATTTAACACCAATAAAATATACACATCTAAATAAAGAATTCAACAATAATATGGACTAATATCTAATAATCATATTCATATTAAAAACTCAGCATGCTAGTTCAAAGTTAAATTATATGGCGATACTCATATTTATATCAAAATTAAACTATAACTCAAAGTAGTATTTCACTTTTAACTAAATATACATAAATAAATTTCAAATTTATCTATTAACTAATCGTCCCACAGATCATGAGCTCTCAACATTATGTTCAATTTAACGCACGATCAAAATTAACCCAAAATCAATTTGCAAAAGTATGAAGACTTACCGTACAATAGATGAGTGCTTTAGAATGTAGAGAATGAGGATGAGATGAATGCACCCTCTTCCGCCGAGTTCTCTTTACCCTTCTCGAAATTAACAAAATTCGGGATCTTGGATGATGAGTTTAGGGTTTTGAGTGTGGGGGTAGAGAGGGTTGTGAGTGATGAAATGGAGCTCAATAGATTTTGGACGGATTTTGTTAGTGAAATAACGAATTTGGATGACTAGGGTTTTGGGTTTCTTTCGGAGTTGGGAGAGAGAATGGAAAGAGAGAAGTGAAGAAAGATAGTGAAACAGCGAGCGAGTCTTTAAAAAACTTCCTAATCGACAATTACTATCTCAGTTAGTGAGTGTGGTACAAACACACTCGCTATTTGAGATAGAAAATCTAAAATTGGTATTTTTTTACAAGTTTTTCTCTAAGTGATGAAGAAACACCTCAACATACACTCGCTATCTCAGATAGCGATGTTGTTTTCACCAAACTCACTACTTGAGATAGCGAGTTTAAACTTGAAAATTTTCTTCAAGTTTTAATACCTCAACATATACTCACTATCTCGGATAGCGATGATGGTTTTACCAAACTCGCTATGCCCTATGTGTAATAGCAAGTGAGTCATTTTAGTAAATACTTTCAAAAGTGGATCAGTTTGGTAAATACTTTAAAAAAGTGTGTCATTTTGATAAAAATTCCTTTTAAGGAAGTATCTTGCAGTAAAAGGGACCAAAGGTTATCTGAATTTTTACCAAACTATCCCACTTTTGAAAGTATGTACCAAACTATTCCTGTTTGAAAGTTAAATACCAAAAAGTCCCTGTCGCTAACTGAGATAGCGCGCCTGGTAAAAATCCGCATGCTAACCACGTTAACGTGCTATGGGACACTAGGGGACACTACTTTCAAGTAGGGGTGTGGAAAAAAATTTATCAAGTATGGACACGCTAAACCCTGTTAGCGCGCCTATTTAAACCAGGCGCTCTAACGGGGTTAGCGTGCTAGGGGGGACACTACTCCTTAAGTAGAGGGTGTGGAAAAAAAATGCCAAGTGTAGACACGCTAACAGCGCGCCTATTTAAACCAGGCGTGCTAACGGGGTTAGTGTGTCTATACTTGGTGATTTTTTTTTTCCACACCCCTACTTGAGAGTAGTGTCCCCTAGTGTCCCATAGCATGCTAACTGAGTTAGCGTGCAGATT
The DNA here is from genome assembly GCA_017893485.1 of Hemerocallis citrina. NCBI lineage: Eukaryota > Viridiplantae > Streptophyta > Magnoliopsida > Asparagales > Asphodelaceae > Hemerocallis > Hemerocallis citrina. The sequence goes on along the minus strand of JACEHZ010000623.1, from coordinate 3,836 downwards.
TTTATCAGGCGCGCTATCTCAGTTAGCGACAGAAAGTTTTTGGTATTTAATTTTCAAATAGGGAGTTTTTGGTATTTAATTTTCAAACAGAGATAGTTTGGTACATACTTTCAAAAGGTTAGATAGTTTGGTAAAAAAATTCAGGTATCTCAATCAAATCAAAAATTTGGGAGGAAAATTAAATTCACATTTTGCACTTGCATCAAGCCGCACACAACTTGTGATACTGAAACACTAAAAACATGGCCGCTAATCGCTATATTGTACCTGATGCGGTTTGTTTTTGGGAGACGCGTGGATGCACCAGGCGTGAGTTCTTACTCGATTTGTATTGAAGGAGGAGACTCCTATGTAGACGATCCTCGACTGGACGAACGGTACTGGGGTAGGCGGTATTAAGGTGGAGGCTGATGCTCGGCTCGGATCTTTGGGGCTCAGATCGGAGGGTCTCGTGTACCTGCAGACGGTCTCGAAACACCGGGGTTGGTCCCGGTGGCAGACCCTCCGACGATTTAGTCAGTCACTAAGGGAGAGTAACAGTAACTAGGGTTTGAGCGGAGAAGTTTTGATCACCTGGAGAAGGAGTAGGGGTCTGGTATTTATAGAAGATGCCAACCGGGTCTGGACCCGTTTGGGGCCGGGTCTGGACCCGGTTGCCCGTGAGGCCGAAGTGGTGGAAACCAGGGCGGTATAGGGCTGACGTGGCAGATGCCCGGGCGGTTTTCGGGCTGACGTGGCAGCGGCCCGGGCGGTTTTTCGACGCTGACGTGGCGGATCCGGGGGATCAGAAGGTGCGCGTATCTTGAGGGGATCCTGTGGCCTAGGATGGGCCGCATCATTTCTAACCCATATCACAAGCCCCACACTCCTGTAGGGCTAGGTGAGCCTGCCGTGTAGGAGTGATTCTTCGCCCTCTGTAGGAAGAGCAAGGTGGAAGGTGCGGTGAGAAAGTAGGTTTGCTATTTCCAGAAGAGGCCAGGGGGTAGGAGGAAGAGATCCTTTATTGGAGTTTGCGCGAGATGCTAAGTGTAGAAGAGTCGGAGTGACGCTCGCCGAGCCTTAGGGTCGGCCGACGAGCCTTGGGGGTCGGCCGACGATCCTCTCGCTAGTTGGAAGAGCGAGGGGACGTCGAGGTCTGTCGGGATGGGGCACGGTTTCCCGAGCATCTGGGGTCGGTAGATGAGCTCCGAGGGTCGGCAGACGATCCTCTCGCTAGTTGGAAGAGCGAGGGGATGTTGAGGTCTGTCGGGTTGGAGCTCGGTTTGCCGAGCATCTGGGCTCGGCAGGCGAGGGCCCTTACTTGCTGGAAAAGCAAAGGGGCGTCGAGGTCCTGTTCAGTAGGGGCTAGGTCGGTAGGTGATCCCCTCGCTAGTTGGAAGAGCGAGGGGACGCCGAGGTCTCCCGTTGGAGCCCGTTTTGTTGAGTACCAAGGGTCGGTGGACGATCTCCTCGCTAATTGGAAGAGCGAGGAGGAGGCGAGGTTTTCTTCTGGGGCTCGGTTTGTCGAGCACTAGGGGTCGGCAGACGAGTCCCTCGTGACAAGAGGAGGGCTCATGGGGCTCGCGGTGCTATCCGAGCTCTGAGCCCTTCTGAACAAAGGAGGGTAGATGGGCTCGCGGCGCCATCCGAGCTTCGAGCCCTTCTGAACAAAGGCGGGCAGTTTTTGGCTTGCGGTGCTATCCGAGCGCCGAGCCCCTCTGAACAAAGGAGGGTAGTTTGGGGCTCGCGGTGCTATCCGAGCTTCGAGCCCCTCTGAATCAAACGAGGGCAGATGGGGCTTGCGGTGCTATCCGAGCTCCGAGCCCCTCAGAATCAAAGGAGAGTAGTTTGGGGCTGGCGGTGCTATCCGAGCTCCGAGCCCCTCTGAATCAAAGGAGGGCAGATGGGGCTCGCGGTGCTATCCGAGCTCCGAGCCCCTTTGAATTAAAGGAGGGCTGCTGGGGCTCGCGGTGCTATCCGAGCTCCGAGCCCCTCTGAACCAAGGAGGCTAGCTAGGGCTCGCGGTGCCATCCGAGCTCTGAGCCCCTCTGAACAAAGGAGGGTAGATGGGGCTCACGGCGCTATCCGAGCACCGACCCTTCTGTAAAATAGAAGAGGAATTATTGGCTCGCGGTGCTATCCGAGTGTCGACCCTTCTGTGAAAATAGAAGAGGAATTATTGGCTCGCGGTGCTATCCGAGCGTCGACCCTTCTGTGAAATAGAAGAGGAATTATTGGCTCGCGGTGCTATCCGAGCGTTGACCCTTCTGTAAAAATAGAAGAGGAATTATTGGCTCACGGTGCTATCCGAGCGTCGACCCTTCTGTGAAACAGAAGAGGAATTATTGGCTCGCGGTGCTATCCGAGCGTCAACCCTTCTGTGAAATAGAAGAGGAATTATTGGCTCGTGGTGCTATCCGAGCGTCGACCCTTCTGTGAAAATAGAAGAGGAATTATTGGCTCGCGGTGCTATCCGAGTGTCGACCCTTCTGTGAAACAGAAGAGAAATTATTGGCTCGCGATACTATCCGAGCGTCGACCTTCTGTGAAATAGAAGAGGAATTATTGGCTCGCGGTACTATCCGAGCGCCGACCCTTCTGTGAAATAGAAGAGGAATTATTGGCTCGCGGTACTATCCGAGCGTCGACCCTTCTGTGAAATAGAAGAGGAATTATTGGCTCGCAGTACTATCCGAGCGTCGACCCTTCTGTGAAATAGAAGAAGAATTATTGGCTCGCGGTACTATCCGAGTGTCAACCCTTCTGTGAGATAGAAGGGAAATTATTGGCTCGTGCTACTATCCGAGCGTCGAACCTCCAGACTTGTCGAAAAAAGCCTGTCTGGAGAGAAAAGGTGGAGGGGTAGTGGGGTAATTTTATGCCTATTGCTGACGTCATGGGTGCAAAGATCAAAGCGTTTCTAGATCTTGGTGGACGCTGGATCTTGATAGTTAAGATCCAACGGCTAGATCTTTTTTTCGGAAATCGAAGAGTCGCTTTTCCCCTTTAAAACCCCCTCCCCCTCCCTCATTTCTTCGTCACTTTATTACTCATTTTCCAATTTTAACAAGAGCGGGATTCTTACTTGCCGTCGGCGATACTTTCTGGTGACTGTAAATTCCTACGCTCCAGGTTAGTACTTTCTTTTTAGTAATGTCGCGAACTCAGTTCGGTTCCGAGGCTAGCTCGTCAGGCCGTTCCGCGGAGGAATCCGAGCAGGAGACGTCCTCATCCTTGAGTAAGTATAAGGTGAAGGAGGAGGTTCTGACCGACCCGGGGTCGGACGATGGTGATGACGTAGTCTTCGTGGTGTCTCCGCTGAGGTCCAGAAGGCCGGGAAAGGAGCCCGTGGATGAGGGTGAAGAGGAGGAAGAGGATGAGGGGGACGGCAAGGACGAGGAGGAGCAGGATCAGGAGGAGGATGATGAGGAAGAGGAGGGGGAAGGCACCGAGGGCGAGGAGGAAGATGAGGAGGAGCAGGGTGCCGAGGGTGAGGAGGAAGATGAGGAGGGTCAGTATCCGGAGGTCCAGGATGTTTACGACGAGGAGGATGAGGTCGACGAACGGGAGGCTGCCCAAGGAGACGCTGGCCAGGGCACGGCGGGAAGGCCGATCGGGGTCGGAGAAGATCTTCCACCCCTTCCCCCTTTGTCGACGTCGTCTCCCGAGCGGAAGGCCCGCCCTCGTCGGAAGAAGAAAGTCTTGACCATACCACACAGTCCTTCCTCACCAGATGAGTACGCACCGAGACCGGGTTTTCGAGTTTCCCCCGGTCTCCTTCAAGAATCCAGAGTCGATTCGGATGTATCCTGACGACATTAAGGATATCGGACCGATCCCTCCAGTGCCGGGCGAAG
>JACEHZ010000622.1:0-125000 GCA_017893485.1 Hemerocallis citrina | reverse complement strand
AGGTGGTGGTTCCTCAGGATGAGGATGTTTTGTATTTTGTGACCACCTCTCTTTTGAGAGTCTGTATGAACTCTGTTTTGTTTTTGTTGGCTGAGGTTTTCGGACCTCATCCCTTATATAAAAAAAAAACAATATAGTGCTCAATAAGTAATCAAATTGTTGTCATGCAAGGAGATACAAAGTCATGGAGTAATATAGGAGGACCAATCAACTTGAGAATTAAGGATTTAATCAAAGCCTAGGATTTTTTTTCCCCCAACATATCAAAGGATGAGATCATCCATGGTCAAAAACATTTTGGTTTATCAATACTTCACAATCATAACAATACATATACAGAATAATAACCACACATATTCAGATATATAAATATCTATGCAACATGGACATTTCTTGCATGGAGAATACCTATGTCGCACACAATTCATGGACACACATTAGACACGTGTCTGACACTCTAGGGAGCATGGATACGTGTAGGAGACACCAAAATTGGAAAAGTAGGACTTGGCAACACGGCTATAATTTTGTATAATATAAGATTATAAGTGAATATTATTGGGATTATCTATAAATCTGATCAAAATGATAGTCAACAATATAATTGGATCAAAATAAAAGATATAATCTCCACAAGAAAGTGTAAAAACTTCACTATAAATTATAAAACGGAGAAATGAATGCAAGCAGCTAGAGTTAATTAGTGTAAAAAATGTGGATATGTGTCCAAACAATGTTAATAATGTGTTCCAAGGAGTGTTTGAAAGGTGTCCAAGAAGTGTATAAGATGTATTATAATTTGGAAAATATCAGTAGTGTCAGACCAAGTGTCCATGTAATGTTCATGGAGTGTCCGTGTCCGGCATGGGTACTGCTCCTTGATTCTCATGTGGGAAACACATTTTGCAATTACTTGAATGTCATTTGGATTAAAATATATGTATTAACTATGATGTACTAGTATAACATATAATATTATGTTCGTAAATCCATGTCCTACAATTTACAAATTAACTTGTCGTGTACCCACTACCCATGTCAAGTCCTGTGCCCCTATCGGCATTCATGCTTCCAAGATAAACTCTAATATGTATATGTAATTACTTATTCTTATGGCGTGATATTTTAGCGGTCTTAGGTGTTGATGCATGTTAAATATTTGGAAAAACAAACAGAATTTACTAAATAGGGTTCTGAGTTGTTTGAGTTGAGTAACAGCTAGAAAGAATACAAGACAAATTAAGTTTCTTGTGTTTAGTCTTAACCGTTTGATTAGAAGGGGAGCTTGCAAAATAGCCAATGAAGAGCAGAATTTTTTTATGTATTTCCCCTTCCCATGAAATACATAAAAAGGATGTTTTTTTTTTATCTTGTTAGTCCCTTCTCAGAGATTGTAGAATTCATGCCTTCATAATATGGAAATAGACAAATCAAACTAAAAGAGCAGAAATCTGAACTATTCTATCATTAACGGCTCCATTCATCAAGAAAACTCAAGGTCAAGGATGACGCAAAGAAACTAGTGAAGCAAATGAGATGAAGAAAGAAATATGTACAGTCTAAAACAGGCGACTGCCTGAATAGCACTACAGCTACTACTGAAAATAAATTAATAAATATATAATTTGCAGCACATACATACATACATGAACACACGCCATAGTATACAGTCCGGAACACAAAACAGCTAAAAACCAAACTGCAAAAAAGTTAAGGAGTTTGAAGTAGCACTTATTAAGTGATAGATAACATGCAATGATGGTCGGCTGCAAGATACAAAAACTATAGGCCTAGCATATAAAGTGATGCGGTTTGTTTTTGGGAGGCGTGTGGATGCACCAGGTGTAAGTTCTTACTCAATTTGTATTGGTGGAGGAAGCTCCAGTGCGGACGATCCTAAGTCAGGCGAACGGTACGGAAGTAGGCGAGAGTGAGGTGGAGGCTGGATGCTCGGCTCGGATCGGGAGGCTCGGATCCGAGATCTCGTGTACCTGCAGACGGTCTAGGAACACCGGGATTGGTCCCGGTGGTAGACCCTCCGACGATCTAGTCAGCTACTGAGAGAAAGTAACAGTAACTAGGGTTTTGAGTGGGAAAGATTCATTACCTGAGTAAGGGGGAGAGGGTCTGGGAAAAGTCAACCGGGTCTGGACCTGGTCGCCCATGGGCCTGAAGCGGTGGAAACCCGAGCGGTATAGGGCTGACATGGTAGAGGCCCGAGCGGTTTCCAGGCTGACGTGACAGAGGCCCGGACAGTTTTCAGGCTGACGTGGCAGAGGCCCGGGCAGTTTTCTGACGCTGACTTGGCGGATCTGGATGATCCGGTGATGTATGCTTCCTGAGGGGATCCTGTGGCCCAGGAGGGGCCACGTCATCTGACCCATATCACAAGCCCCCCACTCCTAGAGGACTGGGTGGTCCAGTCGTGTAGGAATGGTTCTTTGCCTCTATGGGAAGAGCAGGATGGTGTGTGCGGTGAAAAAATAGGATCTGTTACTTCCAGAAGAGGCTAGGGGGTAGGAGGAAGGGATTCCCTATCGGAGTCACGCAGGCTGCCAAGCGTAGAAGAATTGGAGTAACGTTTGCCGAGTTTTTAGGATCGGCAGGCAAGCCTCAACGCTCATCCCCCGACCCTCGACGCTCGCTTGCCGACCCCCAGTACGACGGTCCCCCTCGCTAGTTGGAAGAGCGAGGAGATGACGAGGTACGTCGGGATGGGGCTCGGCTTGCCGGGTGTCTAAGGTCGGTAGACGAGGTCCAAGGGTTGGCAGACGATCCTCTCGCTAGTTGGAAGAGCGAGGGGACGTCGAGGTCTGTCGGGTTGGGGCTCGGTAGACGATCCTCTCGCTAGTTGGAAGAACGAGGGGACGTTGAGGTTTGTTGGTTTGGAGATCGGTTTGTCGAGCGTTGGGGTCGGCAGACGAGCTCCTATGGTCAGCAGACGAGTTCCGCAGGTCGGCAGGCGAGCCTCAATGCTCATCCCCCGACCATCGACGCTCGCTTGCCGACCCCCAGTACGACGGTCCCCCTCGCTAGTTGGAAGAGCGAGGGGATGACGAGGTACGTTGGGATGGGGGTCGGCTTGCAGGGTGTCTTGGGTCAATAGATGAGGTCCAAGGATCGGCAGATGATCCTCTCTCTAGTTGGAAGAGCGAGGGAACGTCGAGGTCTGTTGGGTTGGGGCTCGATAGACGATCCTCTCGCTAGTTGGAAGAGCGAGGGGACGTCGAGGTTTGTTGGTTTGGAGCTCGGTTTGTCGAGCATTGGGGTCGGCAAACGAGCTCCTATGGTCAGCATACGAGTTCCGAGGGTCGGCAGACGATCCTCTCACTAGTTGGAGGAGCGAGGGAACGTCGAGGTTTGTCGGTTTGGAGCTCGGTTTGTCGAGCGTTGGGGGTCGGTAGACGAGCCCCTCGCTTGAGGAGGGTTTTGGGGCTCGCGATTTCATCCGAGCTCCGAGTCTCCTGTGAATAGAGGAGGGCTATTGGGGCTCGCGGTGTTATCCAAGCTCCGAGCCCCTTATGAATAGGGGAGAGCTTCTGTGGCTCGCGGTGTTATCCGAGCTCCGAGCCCCTTTGAATAGAAGAGGGTGCTTGGGGGTCGTGGTGTCATCCGAGCTCCGAGCCCCCGCGAATAGAGGAGGGCTCCGTGGGCTCGTGGTGCCGCCCGAGCTCCGAGCCCCTTCGAATGGTGGATGGCTCTGGTGCTCGCATTTTCATCCAAGGTCCGAGCCCCCATACTTGGTAGAAGTTTGGACGGCTGGCGTTGAGATCCGGTCCACGAGCCTTCTGTGAAAAATGAGATCTTGTTTGCGGCTCACGATGCCATCCGAGCGTCGACCCTTCTGTTGAATAAAAGAGGAAGTTGTGGCTCGCGGTGGCATCCGAGCGTCGACCCTTCTGTTGAGTAGAAAAGGAAGTTGTGGCTCACGAAGCCATCCGAGCATCGACCCTTCTGTTCAATAGAAGAGGAAGTTGTGGCTCGGTGCCATCCGAGCGTCAACCCTTCTGTTGACTAGAAGAGGAAGTTGTGGCTCGCGATGCCATCCGAACTCCGACCCTTCTGTTGAATAGAAGAGGAAGTTGCGGCTCACAGTGCCATCCGAGCGTCGACCCTTCTGTTGAATAGAAGAGGAAGTTGCGGTTCGCGGTACCATCCGAGCGTCGACCCTTCTGTTGAATAGAAGAGGAAGTTGTGGCTCGCGATGCCATCCGAGCTCCGACCCTTCTGTTGAGTAGAAGAGGAAGTTGCGGCTCGCGGTGCCATCCGAGCGTCGACCCTTCTGTTTGAATAAAAGAGGAAGTTGTGGCTCGCGATGGCATCCGAGCTCCGACCCTTCCGTTGAATAGAAGAGGAAATTGTCGCTCATGATGGCATCCGAGCTCCGACCCTTCTGTTGAATAGAAGAGGAAGTTGTGGCTCGCGGTGCCGTCCGAGCGTCGAGCTTTCTTGTCTTGCAAAAAAATCCGTTTGTTGGAAAAATGCCTGGGGGTAGTTGGGTAATTTTGCGTCCATTGCTGACGTCATGAGCACAAGAATCGAAGTGACTTCAGATCCTAGCAGCCGTTAGATCTTGATGATTAAGATCTAACGGCCAGATCAAATTGCAGAAATCGAGGAGTTGCTTTCCCCTTATAAATCCCCCTCCCTATTTATTTTCTTCATTTCTTTACTCACTTTTCAATTTTACAAGAGCAGGATCTTACTTGCCGTCGGCAACTTTTTCGGTAATCGCACGGTATACTCTTCAGGTTAGTATTTCTGTCTAGTAATGTCGCGCTCTCAGTCCGGATCCGAGGCTAGCTCGTCGGGCCGCTCCGCGAAGGAAACTGAATCAGAGACGTCTTCGTCCCTTAGTAAATATAAGGTTAAGGAGGAAGTCCTCACAGACCCAGGGTCGGACGGTGGTGACGATGTAGTCTTCGTAGTGTCGCCGCTAAGATCCCGAAGACCGGGGAAGGAGCCCGTGGACGAGGGCGAGGAGGTGGAAAAGGGAGAGGGGGATGTGGAAGATGACGAGGACAAGGAGGATGAGGATGAGCGAGATGCCGAGGTAGGTGAAGAGGATCAGGATGCTGAGGATGTCGAGGGTGATGAGGAGGATGAGGGAGAAGGGGAGGGCGCTCAAGAAGGTGCTGGCAAAGGCACAGCAGGGGGGCGGTCGAGGTCGAAAATGACCTTCGGCCTTTGCCACCTTTGTCGACGCCATCTCCCGAGAGGAAGGCTCGTCCTCGTCGGAAGAAGAGAAAGTTGAGCCTTCCGGACAGTCCCCCTCCTCCGGATAAATATGCCCCTTGACCGGGGTTGGAGTTTCCCCCGGTCTCCTTTAAAAATCCAGGGTCGATCAGGATGTACCCCGACGATATCAAGGACATCGACCCTGTTCCTCCCGTACCGGGCGAGGAGAGCCGCGTGAAGATTCGGATGGACGGCATTCCGTGTATCTTGAGGGCGGATTATCTTCATATCCTGAGGGCTGCTTACTTCATTCCTTGGGAGTTTAAAGTCTTCATACCGAGCCCCGGTATTCGACCCACCACAACTCTTGCGCCGGGCTATTGTATCTTTCCTGAGGATGCCTCTGTCTCGGGACTGAGGCTGCCGTTGCATCCCTTCGTCAAGAGGGTTTTAAATTGGGCAAAGCTATGCCCAATGCAGTATGGCCGAAACTCTTGGAAGCACCTGATCTGTTTCATTCTGAAGTGCCAAGAGAAGGGTGTGACACCGAGGTTGATCTACTTCCGAGCCATCTTGGGGATCAGCTCGCTTGGCGACGCGGAGGGGATATTTTACTTCTCGCCTAGGCCGTACAAAAAGGTGATGCACGGCCATCCAAATTCCATCAAAGGGTGGAAAGAGAAATATTTTGTGGTCCGGAGCGAGAAGTCTTGGAGGATACCGACCTCATGGAATTTCTTCAAGCCAAACCACAAACCTCCGAAGCACCGTGACTTGACGGAAAAGGAGTGGAAGAGGGTTGAGAAGATTGTTGGGGGGCACAGCATAGCGTGGCCTCGAGTGACGGAGCTACACCTGGCCCGAGCCAGACTGAGCCCAGCCGACCCTAGTATGTTTCGTTCTGAATTTTTGCATCTTTTTACCTTCGTGTTAACGTTAGCCCCTCTTCTTTTATTTTTGCAGAGATGACTTCCAAGTAGGTGGATGACAGACGTGCCTTGCTAGCTGTCGCCGAGAAGGCGAGAGTGGAGAAGAGGAAGAAGGCAGAGTAGGAGAAGCTGGCCGCCCAAGCTGGGGAGTTCGGCAAGGGACCAGCCCCGGTAGCCGAGGAGCCTTCTCTCACGAAGAAGGCCAAGAAGGATCACTCCCATATGCCGAGGGCACCTCGGGATGCGGGGGGCAGTTCGGGCAAAACTGTCGAAGCCCCAGGGAAGAGGCCTCCCCCACCTCATCCCACTGCCGAGCAGATGGTGGGGCAACAGGGGCTGCGGCCCTTCGCTCCCGACTGGTCGATCGTACAGGGGGACACCCTGCTCGAGGGTCCCGTGGCCGTTGAGTTCGTCACGAAAGCCACCACTAAGAGGGATCGGATGGCACTGGCGTCGCAGACGGCTGACCAGGCCTTCATGCGCTGGTCTCAGACGTCGGTCTTGATAAGTGCTTGAGACTTTGTATTCGTATATGGTTTGATCTTGGTGGAATTTTTCTGACCTTTTCTCCTTCGGACAGCGATGCTCCACGGGCAGCACTTCCAAAAGTGCTTGGAGAGGGAGATCATTGTGGAGAGGCGGAACGCGGAGAAGTATCTCCGCGAGTTGAACAAGGTGATCGACGAGCTGAAGGAGGCTCAGAGCATGGCGGTCGTCCACGAGGCCCAGATGGCCTCGATCTTCGAGCATCACAGGAAGGACGTTAATCGCCTTAAGGAAAGGATCGAAAAGGAGGCAGAGAAGGGGCGGAAGGCCTTGGCGAGGATGGAGGCTGCGTCGGCGGAGGCCCTGATCATGGTGCAGGACGAGGCATACGACCAGGCTAAGGAGCACTTCCGGAGGATCTACCCGGAGCAGAACGTGGATCACCTCCACTACGGTTGGCAGCCGGACCTTCCGCCGACTCCCGGTGGCGAGGAGATGGGGGGCGCCCATGCTGACGATGAGGTGCCACCCCCCCTCAAGCATAGACTAGGCTTTCCCATTTTTTGAATGTACACGCCTCGTGCGGGCTGGCCACCGCAGTTTTGTATCCCTATTTTTGAAAGTAATGAAATATACTTTTTTGGCCGAGGCTTCGTAACTTGCACATTTTCTAGCTCTCCTTTGTGATGTTTGTTCTCGTCTTTTGATAGATGCACGAGGTCTTGGGCACCAACCCTGTTTCTGCCGAGGGATCCCTGGTCCGAGCAGGGAAGGAGGCAATGGAGGCAGCTCTGGCTCACTAGCGAAAATAGGCTTGGGACCGAGCCGCCGTAGTGAACTATTTCATGAATAAGTCTAGGAAGCTCGGTCTGGAGGTGGCTCGTCTGAAGAAAACCATAGCCGACCGGGACTGGTGGGTGATCGAGACGGACTGGTCCATCTCGGATGCCTCGAGTGGGCGGTCGGCTTCGGAGTCTTTCCTTCGCGAGGCCGTTGTTGAGAAGGAGTTGGAGATCCGCAGGCTGAAGTTGGTGTTGGGCACGGGTTTGATCGAGGAGGTGAGCTACTCGACCCTGGGGCGGTCTCCGATATTTTTATTGGAGGGCGCCCAGCCAGAAGATGCGGGAAGCTCGGTGGCAGGGGTCTCTTCCCTGGTTGGTCCGGCCGAGCGTGAGAGGAGCCCTGAAGGGAGCACCAAATTCGAATTTTAAGCCGGATGTGAGTGAGTTGTAAGCTGTGCATTGTTTTTGTACCGACGTTCATTGAGTTGTAAGCAATGAGAAATAATAAGAGCATTCGATTTCCTGAACCTTGAGTCTTATTGGGCGAGAACGATTGCCGAGCTCGGCATGCAGGAGGTCTTCGCCGAGGTGACTTGCTGCAACGGGCGCATACGCAGCGGTGTTTCGTCTTTCGATAAGTCATTAATGGCGACGTTTTGCCTCCCCGTGAGTATATATGGTGACGTTTTGCCTTCCACTGTTTGGCATTCCCAGACGCAATAACTGCGCGCCTCAGGGGGCTATATAACCCCCACTCCCCCTTGCTGGTTGTCAAGAAGTGAGTGTGTCTGATCTCACTCAACTAGGGTGCCTGCCGAAGGTGGGCACCCCAAAACTAAAATTTCTCCGAGGGCTTCGGATTGGAGGTTCACCAATCACCCTCGAACACTTCGGGGTTTTGGTCTTGAGGGTCGTAACACCCCGGGTTGTTCGTTGGTGAGTGGTGGGCCGACCGATTGGTTCGGAGGGTAGGAGAAAGCTGAGGGTCGGTGGCTCCACTGTCGTCCTCGAACAGTTCGGGGTTTTGGCTCGCGAAAGCTGCAAACCCCGAGTTGTTCGCGGGCGAAAGGAGGGTCAACCAATCGACCTGAGGCTCGGGACGTCTACCGAAGGCGGACGCTCTAAACCTTAATGAAAATTTTGCTAAAGTAGTCGTGGCTGAAGGTCGTCGCTGTTACCGCTGATTTCGGTGTGGGGGTAAACAGATGAATTTGTGGATTCGCGAGAAACCTGAATAGCAGATCCGAACCTGTTCGCCGGAGTTGGGCTGCTGACTCCCGCCGAATACCTGCAAGGAAAGTGCGAGACACCGGGTTTGATCCCGGCGACGCACCCTCCGACGCTCTTGTCAGTAACCAGTGATATGATTAAGAAAGAGCTTTTTATTGAAAAGTATTGATTAACCTGTAACAGTGGTTGGTGGGGGTATTTATAGTCGCCGTTGGGATCAGATTAGGAATGTGATTCCTGTGATCTGATAAGGCATAAAATCCTCGTAATCAGATTAGGAATGTAATCCCTTAATTCCCGGTGAGAGCAAATCAGGCCTGTTGATTTGGTCAAATCAGTAACCCTGATTTTCCTCTTGCTGATCTGGGTTTGTCTTGGGTCGGGACCCGTACCCAGTTGGAGTGGATCCGTTCGCGGGTTATTGGATCTATGAGAAGGAGACCCAGTACCCGCTTCGGACCCGCTAGTAGGTGAAATTACCGTTTTACCCCTGAGCTTTGAGATTCGCGTCCGATGTGAACGGTCCCGATTTAATCCTATTTTTAGCCATATCACGAGCCCCCCACTCCTAAAGACTGAGTGTAATCAGCCTTTGAGGAGTAGTTTAACTGTTCTAATGGCGTACGGGATTTTATCGGTGTTCTTAAGGGAGCTTGGAATCTTGCTCGGGGTGTAACAGTGTTATTATGGGCTTGTAAAATGCCCAAAAATATTCTCAGAATTTTCTGGATTTTTGGTGATTTTTCCAGATTTTTCTGAATTTTTTCTCATTTTTTTGAATTTTTTATTCATTTTCCGAATTAAATAATTAATTATCGAAAATATTAAATAATTATTCTAATTAAATAATTATATTTTTCAGAATTTAAAATAATTTTTCTGAATTTATAATTATTTTTAGAATTTTTATTTAATTTTTTCCGGTTTTTTAAATATTTTTTCGGATTTTTTAAATAAAAAAAACAATTAAATAAATAAATTAATTAAATTAAATAATACCTGACACGTGGCGCGTTCTGCACCGTCGGATCCTGGCACGAATCTTGAGAAGGCGCGCTTTTCGAAAAAACGTTATCTTGTCGTTTAGCGCGCGTGGCGCGATCTGGATCGTCCATCACCAGAAGCGCGAATTTCTGGAAGATCCAACGGTCGTAGTCATTCGGCTGGATTTTTTCTCCGTTTACAGGATCGGAAAGGGGGTTGCTCGGCAGCCGACCGAGAGGTAACTTTCGACCATTGGCGTGAGGCCACGTGGCGATGCCACGTGGCAAAAAATGTATTATTTTTTTTTTTTTCTTTCTCTGTTCTTCTCTTCTTCTTCGCTTTCCTCTGTTCTCTTCTTCGTCAGCTTCTCCGTGCGTCGTCAGCTCGAGTCCCCGTCCCCTCTCCGTCTCCGACCTCGTTCCTTGAGCTTGCCAATCGTGAAGTCAAGGCTGGTCGAGGAGTTCGGAGCTCGTCGTTTGGAGTTCGGCGAAGGGGCAGACGAGAAGAAGGGTTGAGCTCGGTCGCGGGGAAAGCTCGACGAGGCCATGGGAGATGGAGCTCGAGCTTCGACGTCGGAAGAGCGGGAGTGGAGCTTGGCGAGCAAGGTGAGGAGGAGAGATCGGCACCACGGAGCTCGTCGAAGCATTCTCGTGAAGGATAGAGCTCGTCGACGCCATGGCGATGGGTTCGAGCTCGTTCGTGCACGGCGACGATGGGTTCGTCAAAGGAGGTGCTCGGAGCTCAGTGTTCCGGAGTGTGAGCTCAGCAGAGGCGGAGGAGACGGAGCTCGGCGATGGAGCTCGTCTGAGGCGATGGAGTGAGTTCGGCCGTGGTGGAGCTTCGTTGTCGGAGCTGAGCTTGCCGAAGGAGAAGCTCGACGCTGTGGAGCTGGAGCGGAGCTTGAGGAGTTCGGAGCATGGAAATGCTCGGCATGGAGTGGGCGTTGGCGAGTTCGTTGATGGAGTTCTTGTTCGCTCGATGGGTTGATGAGGTGACGCTCCTCTTGAAGATGGAGCTTGGCCATGGTGGAGCGTGGTTGCGAGTTCGAGCTCGGAGCACGTGAAGTTCGGAGCTTGGACGAAGAGCTCGACGGTGGACTGTGCGGGGGAGCTCGGCATGTAGTTGCGGGTTCAAACCATCCTGAAGATGAGCTTCAGGTTTTGTTCTCTTGGTTTTGGCGGGAATGAGCGGAAGAAGAAGGTGAAGTGGGTTCGGGTTTGGGATCCTAACGGGTCCGAACCCGACCCGTTCTACCCTTAAATTTTTTTATTTATTTTTTTTTTTTGGCTTCTTGTTCGGCGAATCCGAGCACGGATTTTGAGGCGAATTTTTGGCCATTTTGCAGCTCGGTAGGGCAGTAGCTCGGATTGGAGATCCGAGTAGCGTGTCTCGATCTGGACGGTTGAATGGTGGCACAAATCTCGAGACGGGCCCAATTCCCAAGAAAACACTATCTTATCGTTTAGCGACGCTGGCAAGATCTGGGCCGTTGGATGATGGCACGAATCTCGAGACGGCTCAGTTCCCAAGAAAACGTTATCTTGTCGTTTAGCGTCGCTGGCAAGATCTGGGCCGTCTGATCGAGATCTTACACGAATGTTGAGGAGAAAGTGTGTTTTCTCCGTTTACAGGATCGGGAAGGCACTTGCTCGGCAGCCGACCGGACTCTTTGATGTTGGGGCTCGGATGGGAAGAGCTCGGATGGGAGTAGCTCGGCTCGGCTCGTGCGAGTGGCTTGGATGGGAAGAGCTCGGATGGGAGTGGCTCGGCTCGGCTCGTGCGAGTGGCTCGGCTCGGATTTCCGAGCTATTCGGCGCAGCTGCATTGAGGTCCACTTTCCCGGGGCTACGGTGGTCCGATCGGGGCGTGCGACCCCTCGTTTCGAAGCTAGTTCGAAGATCTACAACTTCTCTTTAGGAGTGGGATGGAGATTCACCCTCCTTCATGGTCAAAAATAGCCCCGCAAGATGCTTGTCTTCATGAAGTTGATAAGTACTTTGGTCTTGGGGATTTTGGAAGAGGAGCTCCGCTCCTAGGGGCGGAGAAGATGTGCCAGGAAGACCCTTGTGCTTGGAAGACCCTTGGGTTAGGAAGACCCTTGGGGCGAAGAAGAGGCGCGAGTGGGTCGGATCGCTAGTCGCTCGGCTAGGAATACTGAGCGACGTGGAGCGATCTGAGCCGCTGGATCTCAGCGCGGATCTCGAGGCGGGCACAGTTTCCAAGAAAACGCTATCTTGTCGTTTAGCGACGCTGGCAAGATCTGGGCCGTTGGATGATGGCACGAATCTCGAGACAGCTCAGTTCCCAAGAAAATGCTATCTTGTCGTTTAGCGTCGCTGGCAAGATCTGGGCCGTTGGATGATGGCACGAATCTCGAGACAGCTCAGTTCCCAAGAAAATGCTATCTTGTCGTTTAGCGTCGCTGGCAAGATCTGGGCCGTTGGATGATGGCACGAATCTCAAGACAGCTCAGTTCCCAAGAAAACGCTATCTTGTCGTTTAGCGTCGCTGGCAAGACCTGGGCCGTCTGATCGAGATCTTACACGAATGTTGAGGAGAAAGTGTGTTTTCTCCGTTTACAGGATCGGGAAGGCACTTGCTCGGCAGCCGACCGGACTCTTTGATGTTGGGGCTCGGATGGGAAGAGCTCGGCTCTGGAAGAGAGCTATTTGTGAGACGAGTGTGAGGAGGGACCCTATGAGAGGGTTGAGCTCCAAACTCGTTGAGAAGAGGTCCGCTTCGGGGGCGAGCGGAGCAAAGAGCTCGGCTCTGGAAGAGAGCTATTTGTGAGACAAGTGTAAGGAGGAACTCTAGGAGAGAGTTGTGCTCCAAACTTGCTGAGAAGAGGTCCGCTTCGGGGGCGAGCGGAGGGAAGAGCTCGGCTCTGGAAGAGAGCTATTTGTGAGACAAGTGTAAGGAGGAACTCTAGGAGAGAGTTGTGCTCCAAACTTGCTGAGAAGAGGTCCGCTTCGGGGGCGAGCGGAGGGAAGAGCTCGGCTCTGGAAGAGAGCTATTTGTGAGACAAGTGTAAGGAGGAACTCTAGGAGAGAGTTGTGCTCCAAACTTGCTGAGAAGAGGTCCGCTTCGGGGGCGAGCGGAGGGAAGAGCTCGGCTCTGGGAGAGAGCTATTTGTGAGACAAGTGTAAGGAGGAACTCTAGGAGAGAGTTGTGCTCCAAACTTGCTGAGAAGAGGTCCGCTTCGGGGGCGAGCGGAGGGAAGAGCTCGGCTCTGGAAGAGAGCTATTTGTGAGACGAGTGTGAGGAGGAACTCTAGGAGAGAGTTGTGCTCCAAACTTGCTGAGAAGAGGTCCGCTTCGGGGGCGAGCGGAGGGAAGAGCTCGGCTCTGGGAGAGAGCTATTTGTGAGACAAGTGTAAGGAGGAACTCTAGGAGAGAGTTGTGCTCCAAACTTGCTGAGAAGAGGTCCGCTTCGGGGGCGAGCGGAGGGAAGAGCTCGGCTCTGGAAGAGAGCCATTTGTGAGATGAGTTTGAAGAGCAACTCTTGGAGTGAGCTGTAGTTCCGAACTCGTCGAGAAGAGGTCCCTTCGGGGGCGAGCGGAGGGAAGAGCTCGGCTCTGGAAGAGAGCTATTTGTGAGACAAGTGTAAGGAGGAACTCTAGGGGAGAGCTGTAGCTCCGAACTCGCTGCTTATGTGAAAGAACCAACGGTTGTGGGAGCAATTCCGAATGGCGAACCACTTCTAACCCGCTGAAGAGCAGGTTATTTGAAGCAGAATCGAGCCAAGTGTTGGACTCCGAACCATCGGTAGAGGTGTTCAACGGTTGTGGGAGCAATTCCGAATGGCGAACCACTTCTAACCCGCTGAAGAGCAGGTTATTTGAAGCAGAATCGAGCCAAGTGTTGGACTCCGAACCATCGGTAGAGGTAGTCAACGGTTGTGGGAGCAATTCCGAATGGCGAACCACTTCTAACCCGCTGAAGAGCAGGTTATTTGAAGCAGAATCGAGCCAAGTGTTGGACTCCGAACCATCGGTAGAGGTAGTCAACGGTTGTGGGAGCAATTCCGAATGGCGAACCACTTCTAACCCGCTGAAGAGCAGGTTATTTGAAGCAGAATCGAGCCAAGTGTTGGACTCCGAACTCGTTGGGAAGAGCTTAGTAAGTTGCAGGAGCAGCCATGTAGAAGAGGCTGGGCTCCGAACTCACCCTTCAGTGAGTCACGACTCGGAGAGGTAGAGATGAAGCAAGAGCAACAATTTCCAAAAAAATGTAAAGTTTTATTGAAATAAACTAAGTGGCTGCTTCAATATGGCGAGCCCTTATTACATGCTATTGGCCGGATTACAAGCATCGGCCTTATTAAAAGTCAAGATCCTGCTTCTATGATAAGGTGAAGACCTCTTGGGAAGAGCCGGGAGGTTCTGAGTCTTAAAGCTCGGCGGGCCCTTCGGTTTGTTTGTTGGCTCCTTAGGGGGGAAGCTTGGCCCCCTCTTTCTGGACGAACTTGGTCAGGTGCCCCCGCTGTATGAGTTCTTCGATCTCCTCCTTCAGAGCCCGACAATCTTCCGTGTCGTGGCCGTGGTCCCTGTGAAAGTGGCACCACTTATGCTTGTCCCTCTTCTTGCCAGGTGTATTCATTCTCGGGGGAGCGCGGAGGAGCCCTTCCTTGTCCACCTCCATAAGAACTTCTGATATATTGGCAACGAGGGGGGTGAACTTCTCAAACCGAGGAGTCAGGCGGTGCTGGCCACTGCCATCCTTCTGAAGCTTCTTAGCCTCTTCTTCTTCGGTCAGCTTTCGCTTCGTCCCTGAGGTAGACCCCCCGAAGCTTGGAGGGTAGGCGGCCTCTTCGGCACGAGTGTACTTGTCACACCTGAGAAGGAGGTCGGCAAAGTTCCGTGGAGGCTTCTTAGCAAGAGAGGAGCGGAGGCTGGAGTTGAAGACGTTGGATTGGAAGGCGGCTGTTGCGACGGATTGGTCGAGGGAGGCTATGGACCTGACCTCCGCAGTGAACCTCTTCACATAGTCTCTCAACTTCTCTCCCTTCTCCTGGCGGAGCTGGAGTAATGAGAGGCTGGTCTTCTCTGTGTGTCTACTACTCATGAAGTGAGTGATGAAGAGGCTCTCGAATTGCTCGAAGGAGAAGATGGAAGAGGGAGCAAGGCGGGAGTACCATTCCCTAGCCGACCTCCTCAGGGTGGCGGGGAAGGTCTTGCAAAGTAAGGCGTCCGAAGCCTGGTGGATGAGCATGAGGGTCTTGAAGCTTTCGATGTGGTCCACGGGGTCCGACTCCCCCGAGTAAGTTTCGAACTTCGGGGGTTCGAATCCCCTCGGGATGGGAGCCTCCATGATAGTTCGGGAGAAAGGGGGTCTGCTCGGACGGATGGTTCTGCTGTTCGACCCCTCCCCCTCGTCTATCCGACCGATTCGCCTCTCCACCTCATGGAGACGGCGATATAGGGCATCGTCCCTCCCGCGATAGTCGAACGAGCCTCTGGACTCATCTTCGTAGGAGGGAGAGCCGGGGCTACGATGGTCGTCCCGAGAGCGGCGAGGGCTAAGTTCATGCTGCCGGCAGTTAGGAGCTGGCGGAGAAGAGGCAGACCTACGGCGAGGACTGGGAACCTGTTGGCGCGAAGGAACCCTTTGGGCCTCATTGTTGTTGGGTCGGAGGTTAAGAGCCTGCAACATCGTTGCTTGAAACTGCAGGAACTCGGCGCGAGTGATGGGCGCCTCATTGTTCCTCGGCTGATGCCGACCGGTAGGAGAGTGGCGCCTCCTCCTGTAACGCCCGGGTGACTCTCTTCTTCCCCTTCGGACAGGAGACCTTCTATAATCTCGGTGGTGAGGGGACCGCTCACCCGGACGTTGTTGGCGGGAGGCTCCCTCTCGGGCCCGCTTCTCGTCCAGATGGTGGCGTAGGTCCTCTTCCATCTTCTGATTTTGGGGATTGTGAGAGGCCATGGAATCCGTAGAGGTGTTGTGTATGGAGATGCGGTCCTGATTGAGCGGTTGCTTCATACGAGAGCCCCCCGCACCGGCATTCTGAGGACCGGTGGGAACCCTGGGGGGTTGCTGATTCTGAAGAGGAGGCTGATCTTGAAGAGGGTCCTCCACTAGAAGCGGGGGTTGTCCCTGCTGCGGAGCGGGTTGGATGGGGACTACCTCTTGCTGATCAGCGGGGTTGGGTCCACGGTTGGACCCCCTAGATCTGACCTTTCTGGGAGGCATGGCTGGAGAAGAGCTAGTCGACGAGGAAGAGGCGGAGGCTATTCGTATGGTTTTTCCACAGACGGCGCCAATCTGTTACCGCTGATTTCGGTGTGGGGGTAAACAGATGAATTTGTGGATTCGCGAGAAACCTGAATAGCAGATCCGAACCTGTTCGCCGGAGTTGGGCCGCTGACTCCCGCCGAATACCTGCAAGGAAAGTGCGAGACACCGGGTTTGATCCCGGCGACGCACCCTCCGACGCTCTTGTCAGTAACCAGTGATATGATTAAGAAAGAGCTTTTTATTGAAAAATATTGATTAACCTGTAACAGTGGTTGGTGGGGGTATTTATAGTCGCCGTTGGGATCAGATTAGGAATGTGATTCCTGTGATCTGATAAGGCATAAAATTCTCGTAATCAGATTAGGAATGTAATCCCTTAATTCCCGGTGAGAGCAAATCAGGCCTGTTGATTTGGTCAAATCAGTAACCCTGATTTTCCTCTTGCTGATCTGGGTTTGTCTTGGGTCGGGACCCGTACCCAGTTGGAGTGGATCCGTTCGCGGGTTATTGGATCTATGAGAAGGAGACCCAGTACCCGCTTCGGACCCGCTAGTAGGTGAAATTACCGTTTTACCCCTGAGCTTTGAGATTCGCGTCCGATGTGAACGGTCCCGATTTAATCCTATTTTTAGCCATATCAGTCGCCGAGCATAATGGTCGACGTGCTTTGAAGAAAGTCTCGTCCTTGCTTGGGGTCGACAACGAGCCCCCACACTTGTTCTCAGGAAGACGGTACGAGCGTGGCTGGCAGTTGCTGCCGTGCGCATGGGTTGACCAGCTTGAAGAAGCCCCAACCTATGCCAAGGGCAGATGCCGAGCCCCCACACCGGGGATAAAGCCAGTAATGAGCGTGGCTGAAGGTCGCCGCCGAGCGTGATGGTCGAGGTGCTTTGAAGGAAGCCTCGGCCGTGCTCGGGGTCGACGTCGAGCCCTAACACTTGTTCTCAGGAAGACGGTACGGGCGTGGCTGGCGGTTGCTGCCATGCACATGGGTTGATCAGCTTGAAGAAGCCCCAACCTATGCCAGGGGCAGATGCCGAGCCCCCACGCCGGGGAGAAAGCCAGTAATGGGCGTGGCTGAAGATCGCCGCCAAGCGTGATGGTCGAGGTGCTTTGAAGAAAGCCTCGGCCATGCTCGGGATCGACATCGAGCCCCAACACTTGTTCTCAAGAAGACGGTACGGGCATGGCTGGCGGTTGCCGCCGTGCGTGATGGTCGAGATGCTTTGAAGAGAAGCTTTTATGGCTCGCGGTGCTATCCGAGCACCGAGCCGTAAGCTTGTAAAAGAATCTTTTCTGGCTCGCGGTGCTATCCGAGCACCGAGCCGTAAGCTTGTAAAAGAATCTTTTCTGGCTCGCGGTGCTATCCGAGCGCTGAGCGAACCTTCTGGCTCGCGGTGCTATCTGAGCTTCGAGCCGTAAGCTTGTAAGAGAAGCTTTTCTGGCTCGCGGTGCTGTCCGAGCGCCGAGCCCGAAACATGTTTTTTAATGGGAATCAATATGAAGCCACAAACTTGTTTTAAGAAAGCTAATATATTTACAACAAATTTGAACTTTACACAAAACGAGGCACGACGTGCCGATTACATTCTTCATAATTTACATGAGATGGAGGCTAGTCCTCTCCCCCTAGGAACTTGATGAGGTGCTCCGCATTCCAGGGCCTCTTGACAGCCTTGCCTCCTGAGTTGGTCAGGTGGTATGTTCCCGGACGCACCTCAGATACTTTGTAAGGGCCCTCCCAGTTTGGAGCCAATTTCCTTTTCTGGCCAGGACTGGATACAGCCAACTTCCGGAGGACGAGATCTCCGAGTTTGATGTCGGTGGGGTGCACATTTTTGTTGTAGAATTTTTTGACCCTTTGTTGGTAGATGCTCCTTCTGATGGCAGACTTCTCCCTGACCTCGTCTATGAGGTCCAGGTCGGCTCGCAGCTGAGCAGAGTTGCTTGCTTCGTCGAAAGCCATGATCCGGGGCGAAGGGATCCCGATTTCCAGTGGAATGATGGCCTCTGTGCCGTATGTCAGATTGAATGGCGACTCCCCCGTGGGGATTCTCTTTGTCGTCTGGTGGGCCCAGAGAACGCTTGGCAGCTCATCGACCCATAACCCCTTGGCAGAGTTATCGAGTCGTTTCTTGAAACCGTCGAGGATTTGGCGGTTCGCGTTCTCGGCCTGACCGTTTGACTGGGGATGGCATACCGAGGAGAAGTGCTGCTGGATCCCTAGATCTTCACAGAACTTTCGAAAATGCTTACCCGTAAACTGAGTCCCATTGTCCATGACAAGCACCCGTAGGATCCCGAACCGACAGACGATGTGTTTTCAGAAAAACTGTTGGGTCTGTTGCTCGGTGATCATTGCTAATGTCTCTGCCTCGATCCATTTCGTGAAGTAGTCGATTGCCACTATGAAAAACTTCCTTTGGCCCGTTGCCTTCGAAAATGGGCCTACCAGATCCATCCCCCACATTGCAAAGGGGGTCAGACTGGCCATGGAACGGAGATTTGCTTGCAGAGCCCTCTTCACGGGGGAAAACCATTGACAGGGACCGCACTTCTTCACTAGGGCTAGGGCGTCTTGCAGCATAGTATGCCAGTAGTACCCGTGATTCAAAGCCTTTCGCGCTAGTGAGCGGCTTCCTATATGGCATCCTTCGATCCCCTCGTGTAGCTCCTTGAGGGCGTACTTTGCTTCATTAGGGGTCAAGCAACGGAGGTAGGGTCTCCCATCCATTGTTGTGTAGGACCTTTTGAATAGGGTTGCATCGATTATTGTGAACCTTTCTGAACGGACCCTGACCCGCCTCGCTTCGGCCCAGTCTTCGGGGAGCTCTCCCTTGATTAGAAATTTCTTAATAAGAGTGGTCCAGTCATCTGGAGGAGCTCCGTCTTCAACGCATAGAGCCTCAGGGAAATCTGTGCTCGGCTTCAGCAGGACTTCAATCAGGACGGTTCGGTCGAGGCCTTCAAAGGATGAGGAAGCTAACTTTGACAAGGCATCAGCCTGAGCATTCTGCTCCCTGGGGATCCTTAAGATGGCCGACTCGTCGAAGGATGTTAATAGCCGGTGGACTACGGCCAGGTATCTGATCATCCGATCGTCACGGGCCTCGTACTCCCCCGTGATCTGGTTGACCATAAGCTGAGAGTCGCTAAAGGCCCTTATTTGTCTGGCAATGGCCTGATGAGCCAGGGTGAGCTCGGCGATCATGGCCTCGTACTTGGCCTCGTTGTTAGAGGCCGAGAAGTTAAGGCGGAGGCAGTATTGAAGGAGAAAACCGTCTGGTGCCCGCAGAATGATGCCCGCACCACTCCCCGCTTTGCAAGAGGAACCGTCGACGTAAACTTCCCACGTCTGGTCAGCTTCCTTGCTTGTCGACTGCTCGGAGATGGTGCATTCTGTGATGAATTCGGCGAGGGCCTGCCCTTTGATGGCCGTCCTCGGCTGATAGCCGATGTCATACTGACTGAGCTTGATCGACCACTTGACTAGTCGTTCCGAGTTCTCGGGTTTATAGAGCATGGCCTTCAGGGGTTGATCCGTGAGCACCTGGACTAAATGTGCTTGAAAATATGGATAGAGCTTCCGTGCGGCCATGACCAAGGCGTATGCCACTTGCTCCATCCTGGAATATCTGGTCTCGGCGTCGAGCAGGACCTTACTCACATAGTACAGAGGCTTTTGGACTCCTTCCTCTTCTCGAATGAGGACGGCGCTGAGCACGTTCTCCGAAGCCGAAAGGTATAGCCAGAGTGGCTCACCTGGTTCGGGCTTGCTGAGGAGAGGAGGGTTGGCAAGGTACTCTTTTAATTGGGCAAAGGCCTCTTGCTGCTGAGTACCCCACTCGAACCCTCCGATTCCGCGCAGTGCCTTAAAGAACGGAAGGGACTTCTCTCCGAATTTGGAGAGGAAACGGCCGATGGCTGCCAGTCTTCCTGTCAGCCTCTGGACTTCTTTGATGTTGCTGGGAAGGGCCATGTCTATTATGGCCTGGATTTTTTCGGGGTTCGCCTCGATGCCGCGTTGGCTAACGATGAACCCAAGGAACTTTCCCGAGGAGATGCCGAATGCACACTTCGCCGGATTGAGCCTCATGTTATGGGTCCAAAGGACCCCAAAGGCCTCTTCCAGGTCAGCGATGTGATCCCTCCCCTGCTTACGTTTGGTGAGCATGTCGTTGACGTACACTTTCATATTACGCCCAATTTGATTCTTGAAGACTCGGTTAACGAGTCTCTGATATGTAGCACTGGCATTCTTCAGCCCGAAGGACATGATCCGGTAACAATAAAGCCTTTGATCTGTAACAAAGGACGTCTTGGCTATATCTGGAGGGAACATCCGGATCTGGTTATAGTCTGAGAAGGCATCCATGAAGGATAGGAGCTCGTGACCCGATGTGGCATCGATAAGAGCATCGATACTGGGGAGAGGGAGCAGATCCTTGGGGCATGCCTTGTTGAGGTCGGTGAACTCTATGCAGATCCTTCAGCTCCCGCTCGCCTTTTTGACCATGACGATGTTCGCCAGCCACTCAGGATAGCTGATCTCTTGTATGAAGCGCGCAGACAGGAGCTTGTCTACTTCCGCATTTACTGCCTGTTGTCGCTCCGGAGCGAACTTGCGTCGCTTTTGGACAACCGGCTTCGATCTGAGGATCACGCTAAGTTTGTGCATGATGAGATCCTCGGAGATACCGGGCATGTCAGAAGGCTTCCATGCGAAGAGGTCGACATTGCGGCGAATGCAGCTGATCAGGGTGGCTTTGAGGTTAGGAGCAGGGAGCAGCTCACTCAGAAACACCTTGATGCGTCGCCTATCTCGAACAAGACATCTTCCAGCTCGTCTGCCGGTTCTGGTTCGGGCTGGGTTCTCTCGGGCTGCAGCTCGACCGCATCGAGGGGGAATACCCCACCCCTGATCGCCATCATGTAGCACGATCGTGCAGCTTCTTGGTTTCCTCGGACGATTCCGACACCAGTGTTAGTAGGAAACTTCATCTTCTGGTGGTAGGCCAAGGGAACCGCCTGAAAGGAGCAGAGCCCGGGACGGCCGAGTATGGCGTTGTAAGCTGCCTTGATGTTCACAACCATGAAGTCCATTGATTCGGTCCTTCGGTGTGGTGTCGCACCAGCTGTGACGTCCAAAGTGACGATCCCCTCTATTGGCATCGGAACGCCAGAGAATCCATGCAAAGTGTATCTGGCTGGTTTTAGCTTATCTCGGGAGAGCTTCAAGTTCTCGAAGGCTTCTAGGAAGAGGATGTTCACCGAACTTCCGTTGTCAACGAGGATGCGTCGGACTTCTAAGTTCGCCATGCTGAAGCTAACAACGTGTGCATCACAGTGCAGAAGCCGAACTCCTTCCAGGTCTTCTCCCGAGAAGGAGACAGGGAGTTGCTGGACCTGGGGGGAGAGGGAGCCCTGGACGGTGTTGACATCCCGGACAAACGACTTGCGGAAAGCGTTGGACTCCCCTCCCATTGGCCCACCGTGGACACAATGTAAGATGGCCTGACCCTCGGGCTTTTCAGGCTCATGGTCCAGCTCGGGGCACTGTCTGAGCGCTTGTGGAGGAGGGAAAGCCCTCCTGTTGCTCGTATCCCTCTGGTCCCAAGCGTCTTCCCTTTTGAACTCCCAGAGGTACTCTCGTTGGGTGAGGGCCTCAATCTCGTCCTTTAGGGCACGGCAATGATCCGTGTCGTGCCCATTGTCCCAGTGGAAGCGGCAGTAGAACCGATGATCCCTCTTCTTACTGTTGTTGCTGTTCGGCCGAGGGGGGAATTGCACGAGATCCCTGTCTTCGATCGCCAAGAGAATGGTTGAGACATTCTGCGTCAGCGGGGTGTACCTCTCGAAGTGAGGGACCGGAGGAACCCTTTTGGTGGCGCCCCCGTCCCTTGAAACTTTCTTTGCTGGCTTGACCTCGTCGGCCTTGCGCTTTCCCTTCCTGGGGATTTCTTTCGAGTCCTCTGGATTCAGGGCCTCCTCAGCTCGGATGTACTTTTCGACCCGATTGAGGAGGTCGGGAAAATCTATCGGGGGCCTCTTCGCCAGGGAGGCCTTCAACTGTCCATGACGGACATTGTGCCAGAATGCTGTCGAGGCGACCCCTGGGTCGAGGGAGGAGACCGACCGTGCCTCGATGGTGAACCTTCGGACGAACACCCGGAGCGACTCCCCTTCCTTCTGCCAGAGGTCGAGTAGGGACGCACTTGTCCTCTCGGCCTTTCGGCTGGTTACAAAGTGGGTGAGGAAGTTGCCCTCCATTTGGTCGAAAGAATAGATGGAGCCGGGGGCGAGCTTGGAGAACCATTCCCGAGCCGGACCCCGGAGGGTGGCCGGGAAGGCGCGGCACAGGAGGGGATCCGATGCACTGTGAATCATCATGAGGGTTTTGAAGCTCTCCATGTGACCAGCTGGATCGCCCTCCTCGTCATAAGTTTCGAATTGAGGTGGGCGAAAGTTCTTGGGTATTTCCACCTGCAAGATGGCAGCAGAGAACAGAGGTCAGATGGGCCTGTATCCATGGGCCGGCCTAGGGCCGCCTTCGCCGAAGTGATCGAGGCGTTCTTCCATTTCTTGGAGGCGTTTCAAGATGTCATCGTCATACTCCGGCTGGACTGTCAGGACGCGAGACACGATGGCCTCGGCATCCGAACGGAAGCGAGAACGGCGGATGCTGTCATCGATGGGGGTTCCCCGGATGGCCTCCATGATTTCTTTTTGAAAGTCTTCGAACTCCTGGTGGGTGACCGGGGCTCGCTCGGCCCGATTTTGTTGAGCCGGTGGGCGCCGGCCGATGCGACTGAGTGCTGGCCCTCACCCTTGGGACGGAGGTTTGGGATGGTTCGGGGCTGAGTTGGAAGCGGCCCCTCCCTTAGACCGGCTGGCCTGCCGGTTCTGGATTACCCCTCGTAGGTCGGGCTGGACTGGTCGGGAGGCCCACGATTGGTGTCCGTGACTAACACCGGGGTTGTTGGATCCATGAGCGTCGGCGCCGGCACCCTGAGGGGGCGCGCCCTGCTGACGCACAGAGGTAACGATTTTCTTGGCCTTGGGCGCCATGCGAGGTCGGGCAGATAGGATACCGTTGATGGCTGGACTCGGGTCGGCTACGCACTAGTCATTTCCCACAGACGGTGCCAACCTGATGCGGTTTGTTTTTGGGAGGCGTGTGGATGCACCAGGTGTGAGTTCTTACTCGATTTGTATTGGTGGAGGAAGCTCCGGTGCAGACGACCCTAAGCCGGACGAATGGTACAGAAGTAGGCGAGAGTGAGGTGGAGGCTGGATGCTCGGCTCGGATCAGAAGACTCAGATCCGAGATCTCGTGTACCTGTAGACGGTCTAGGAACATCGGGGTTGGTCCCGGTGATAGACCCTCCAACGATCTAGTCAGCTACTGAGAAAGAGTAACAGTAACTAGGATTTTGAGTGGAAAAGATTCATTACCTGAGTAAGGGGGAGAGGGTCTGGTATTTATAGGAGAAGTCAACCGGGTCTGGACCCATTTGGGGCATGGTTTGGACCCGGTCGTCCGTGGGCCTGAAGCGGTGGAAACCCGAGCGGTATAGGGCTGACGTGGTAAAGGCCCAGACGGTTTTCAGGCTGACGTGGCAGAGGTCCGGGCAGTTTTCTGATGCTGACGTGGCGGATCTGGATGATCCGGTGATGTATGCTTCCTGAGGGGATCCTGTGGCACAGGAGGGGCCACGTCATCCGACCCATATCATAAAGGAAAACCAATTTCTTTTGGACTATAAAGAAGTGCAAGAGTAAAGTGACCTGGGTTGCTATCCCAGCATGGTCCAATCCTGGGGCCCACAAGGTATTATAGCCAGACATTCGCCGCCAGTGGATGATTGTGTCCTGTATTCAAGAAAAGTATTGTTTTTATATTGTTAGAGCATCTGTAGTCGTTGTTTCTATTTTTTGGGTATTTGGCAAATGGAAATAGGAAATATGACGGTGCGCTGCAGTGGTGCAAAGTTAAAATTTGGTCAGACGAGGTATTATCTTTCGTCTCAAACTTAACGAAAAAAAAAAAAAACCTCCCAATGTGAAGGACGGTGTATTATACACCGTCCAACACTTTTGTCTTTAGCGAAAATGTTAGGACGGTGTATAATACATCGTCTGACACTTTCTTTTATTTTTTTTATTTTTAATCTATTGGACGGCTCTTTATCTATCGTCCGATACAAAAAAATTTAAAGCAACGGAATATAATCTTTCGTCCGATCAGAAAATTTTAAACGACGATGGATAACCTATCGTCCGGCTATATTTTGGCAATTGCCATTTCGATTGCCAAATATAGCCGGGTACTGTAGCGAATGAAGCCATTTTTTGGGTATTTGGCCAATGACTACAAGGGTATTTTTTCCAAATTTTGGAAAATTTGGAAATATGGCAAACGACTACAGATGCTCTTAAGAGCATCTGTAGTCGTGGGCTAAATACCCAAAATTTGGAAAAAGTGGAAATAGCTTCGCTGTTGTCGTCTTTCAAATACCCAAAATTTGGGTGTACGATGAATAGTAGACTGCCAAATATAGCAGACGATTTGGCAAAAGCCAAAATATAGCAATCGGGAAATTATCTTTCGTCCTTGAAAAGAGACGAAGGATAATATCCCGTCGCGTCAGATTTTTCTTCCCGGACGATGAACAATGTCCCGTTCTTTATTAAAAAAATAATAAAAAAAAAACAACTGTGTCAGACGGTGTATTATACACCGTCCCAACAATTTTGAATAAGACAAAATTGGTGGGCCGGTGTATAATCCACCGTCCCACCATTTTTCCATTTTTTTTTTTGTCTTTTAGTGTCCAGAATTTTTTTTTATTTATTTTTTTTAAAAGTTTGAGACGAGAGATAATAGATTGTCCGGCCATATAAAATACATATAACATAGTAATAGGGGATTTGGTCTTATATTGTGTCAAAAAATAGGGTTCAATTTGGGGGCCCCAAAACGAGTGTCCCATATTCCCCTCGGGATGAGACTCTTAAGATTATAAGGAATTCCAACTCGGAAGAGTGTCAGAGTTTTAATGGGACTCCCATTAAAACTCTGACACTCAATTTGGTACTATTTTAACTTTAGATGGTCACAAAGCTTACGATTTCTCCACAGCACTGGGATTATATTGCTTAGCCATTTGGCATGAGAGCTGTTTCTTCTCTCCTGCAGGGGTTTCTGGATCGAGAAAGTCTGCAGGAATTTCTGCATCAGCTTCTTTCCTCCTAGTTTGTTTTTCGCTTTTCTTTGATCCATCAGATGGCTTTTGTGCCTACCAATATATATATATGCAAAAGAGGAAAAGAATCATTCAGCAGTAGTAAGTGTGAAAGAATGTTTTATTTTTGCGCATGTCCTCATATACATAATGTACCTAAAATTGTAAATCACGAGACCTACCTGAAGTTCGGCAGCGGCTTTTGCTTTCAGTTCAGCCTTTTTTTTCTTGTCTTCTTTCAATTTTGCCTGCCAACAAAATAAACTAAGTCACTCCAATGAATAATTGGAGAAGAGCAGAACAAAATAAAGCGAAGTGTACTGCAAAACAAGTCTACCATATCATATGCAATAAACTAAGATAAACGACCAGATACAGGCATGTGCATATAGTTATGTGACATGCCACTGCAATATAGAGGCAGCTAACAGTACAGGTAACAAATTAATCACTGTCTCATCCTTATTCTTAGGTGAATTGTACTAATTATTGTAAATTTGTGCTATATAACTATATAATATTAGAAGTGAAACTAAGTAATTGTTTATGTTGAATCCTATAATAGTCACAGCCACACCTTAATTTAGAAACATGGAGCAAGAGTAATTCATGGAAAAAATTAACAATATCAAATCTAAGTGGTTCTCTAGAAATAGAAAATACATTTTCTCATATTTGTGTTAAAGCCTATTAAATGGACATTTCTATTAGATAGTTGCACCAGCACCGGACATCGATACTCCAAGGGTCCTAGGCCTTGTGCCTGACACAAGTCATACATGTACACAATTTTCACCACTTCTTTGTATTAGAAATTAAATTGTCCAATTTACTTATAATTGCATATTATAGGTTATATAAAAAGATATCAAACTAGCAACTAGTGTATAAATATTATAAGTTATAAGGTTAAATGTGTTACCATTTATAAAGATAAATATGTAGTGTTTTACAAAAGTTGAAGTAGCCTTATTTCTTAAAGTCATAATATGACAAGTAATATATATTAATATACTATGAAGAGCATGTGAACTCACCCAAGCATGGGGACACTTCTACTCGAGTATGGCACACAATCAGACACAAAATTTGCCATTTAGTGTAACTGTTCAAAACATTTCCTCATGTCAGTGTGTTGTGTCACATCTGTGTCCATGCTTCTTTTCACTATCATAATTGTGTGTATTATATCAATTTGCTTGCATGTCGTTAAATCTCGATATCATAATTTTTTTAGACATTCACGTGTTGTCATGGCCATGCAATGCATTTATCCATGCCTCATAGTTCAAACTAATTAATAAAATTCTAACAAATTAAGTCATACACTTTTTTTTTTTTTTTTTTCAGAAACAAGAGATGGCATGAGAAGTGCCATCGAACTCATATTAAAAAAGGATCCACATACAACCAAAATACAACACCACACATAGGTGATGAAGAAGCCTCAAAATATATAAGAAGTGCAAGAACTAGAAAGCTCAAAATACACAAAGCTCAAAATACACAAGGATTCGGAATAATAAAAAAGACCAAAAAAAGGGTATGAACACCGTCCATTATCCCGAAATTTGCTCCTTGCGAGCACCCTAACTGATCACTCCTACTTAACTGAAACTACCCACTGTAGGGAACAGAGGGCCCACTCGAGCTTTCTTCCTGAAACCTGGAATAGAGATCCAAGATGTAGTGAGAGAAAAGATACTATAAATCAAATGTCTAAAAGTAGAAGACTGATTTCTGAAGCATAAATCATTTCTATCTAGCCAAATGACCCATAAAGACGCCGCAACCACACAATCCCAATCCCTCTGTCTCTCCGGACCCACCTCATCTTCTCTAAAATCTCCCCATAACTGGGAAACATAAAGGGGGAATCTACTACAACCAAATTCAAATAGGATGAAATCCCATATACGTCTGCTGACACAGCGTTCCAAAAACAGATGAAGAATAGATTCGACATGGAGACTACATCTCGGGCACAAAGCCATTGTAATCAAACCTTTCTTAAGGAGATTCTCTCTAGTTATAAGATCACATTTTTGGAAACAAGCCACAGGAAGGCCTGAACTTTATGTGGAGCACACAACCTCCAAATGACTCTACTTTCCGCACATCTCATGCCTCCATTGGAAAGAGCCCGATACATGGAATGTACCGAGAACTGACCGTTGGATGCTAGTCTCCAACTTCTCTCGTCCTGATAGTTGGAATCGATAACAACCGAAGTCTCTAAGAATGTAAGAAGTGGTGCACACAAACTCTGGTCATTAAATAAAGTGGGAGAAGACAACTGGATATGCCACGTCCCATTGACCCAATAATCGGCTACCAAGGCGAATTTGTTACGTACAGCCTCAAAAATGTCTGGGAACATAGAAGCCAACGAATTAGACCCTACCCATGAATCAAACTAAAAACGAGTATTAGCTCCGTCCCCTACCCGACTTGGCTCGAAGGCATGAAAAAGGTCTCCCAGCCAATCAGTCCCTTTCCAAACTGGAGAAATTTGACGCCGCTGATGCCCTCCCCTGAATCTGAAACGTCTACGTCCTCGATATCGTGCCCAAACGAATCCTTGATCGCTAGAGAAGCGAGAGTGAATTTTCCACCACCATTTGCATAATAAAGCACGATTCATCTCACGAAGGTTAAGGATACCCAAACTCCCGAATTCTTTTCTTCTACAAACCAGACTCCACTTGACTAAGGGCATTCCCTTCCCTTCTTCACCACTCCCCTTCCATAAAAAATCTCTCCGCATTTTATCTATTTTGATAACCGAGGACGGGAACTCATAGATGGACATCCAATAAATGGGCTTATGAAGCCAAAAATATACTATCTACATCGTCAATTTTCCAATACTTGTTATAGTGTATGGAATTGAAAAAACCATGTGCTTTTCCATATGAGCACTTCCATTAAAATATATAATGTAGTTTCACCATCAATATACCGTAGGGTTTTACCATCTATTACATGGGAAAATTCATGAAGCTTTCCATATGTGCACTGTCGTCAAAACATATAATGCGCATAGCTCCCACCAAAAACGTCTTCTTTGCACCTGCATTCAACAGGATTCATAACACCTTAATATTCTGAAAATAGCACTTCAACCTATTCTGATGCTCGATCTTCGATATCGATCTATAACTTCAACTCACCACTAAACCACACATCCGTTTTTCAGCTAGTTAACCACCTTACGGTTTCAGCCATCTATTTACATGGGCAAAATTCATGTAGTTTTTCATATGCGCACTTCCGTACAAATATATAATGCAAATAGCTCCCACCAAAAATGTCCTCTTTGCAGATTCACACTCTCCTAACAGAATTTCACCCCCATTCAACAGGATTCATAACACATCCCAATATTCCCAAGAGAGCATTTCACCCTATTTCGATGCTCGACATCAATCAACACCCTCAACACATCAATAAACCCTAGGGTTTTACCATCTACTTACATGGGCACTAGTACTAAACCCCAAATTTCAAATCTTTACACACAAATTGTTCCAGCTCGGCCTCTCGCGGCGACTGGAATCGCAGCGTGCCGTCTTCTCTCCATTCGATTACCTGCAAACCCTAGCTGGAAATCAAGAAGAGAGAAGGAAGAAGAGGATGAACAGTAATTCTCAATTTGGAAATCTATTCATATCTGAAACATTTACAGGATGGGCTTATATAAAAGGAATTTACGTGCAAAGCACGTGTTAGGACAGACCAGTACCCATTCAGTTGGACTTATATGCTAATTACATGGTATATTTACTAATAAACCCTTCTAAGACAAATAATACTCTGAGGACTAAAACGAAAGACCACTGATACATCCTTCTCTTCAACTTCAGCTTCTTCAGCTCATTCCGACGTTACTCAGCTTCTCCGAACATCAGCTGTCGCTTGAGTAAGATCCAACTGAGGATTGAATCAATCCTTCCCCCTTCAAAAAGAGTTGCCCTGAACTCTTTGAACTGATCCGACTGAAACTCAATTGAAGTAGCTTCAACCAGAAAGAACACTTTGAAGATTCTTGATATGTACCATAGAATATATGGAATAGCTTGTGAACCTTTGGTCCAATAATAGAGACTTCTGGATACTCCTTTTGATCTATATAAGTTTTTATATATAAAGCCAATGCTCTCTGGAAACATGCAGCATCAAGGTAGGTCTGCAGCATCCGAATAATAGAAGCTCCCTTCCTATGGCATACTGCAACAAAAATTTCATCAACCTTACTCCCATGATTTACTTCAACCTCAATAGCATGAGACTTAGCAAGAGCATCCAATGAATGCTGATAACTTGGCAAGACTAATGGAGCTGTATTAGGGAAAGTAGAAGTCTGCTCAGTTTGATTGAAGTTTAATGGAACTTTGCCATCATATTCTATAACATGCATCCAGTTATCATATGCCTTTTTCACTAGGGTATCCACAAATACCTTCTGATTGTCGATAAGAAACTCAGTTGAATAATACTGTGCATTAGCAATGAGGCCAATGAACTCATATATATTGTTGAATATTGCACCAGTACTCCTTGTTTCATCAGAGTAGTATATATAATGCTTTCCACTCAAAACACAAGTCTTGGAATGCTCCACAAGGATGCCCCACATCTTATTTGACATGCCACTTCCTAGTATATTTCTTAATCTTTGAGAATCTCTGATGACAAGACGGAGAAAATCTTCAACAGTATGTACTCCAGATTTATTCAGCCGTTTATGAAATGAACCACCCTTGCCAATGTTTTCCCACCTCCAAACCTCATCCTTCAAAGCAGGTGGATAGTGTTTCTTGTATAATTCTCCTCTGTCATCTTTAACTATGAAAGCTTCTGTTTTTTGCTTCACGGACGCGAATTCCCTCTGAAAAACCTGAAGAAACTTTCAATCCCAGCCTAAATTTTGTACTTCGTATCCAGCTAGAGTTGACAGTAAATGTGAGCTCTCCTAGGGTTCCCACACCTTCTTTCAAGGTTATTAGTAAATCCCCAGTTAAAAGTGGTCTCTTTCCCTCTCGTTCCTCGACTACATGACTTTGAAACTCTACCTCTATCCAACCATCATCATCTTCGTTGTTAAATCACCCTCCAGAACAACAACATCTAGTTTTGTAGATGACTCAGGTATTGATGTCATAACATGACCAGTATTTGCATCAACAAAAACGACATGAATAGATGCTCCTTGCTCCCCTTCAATTTTACCTCCGGTGTAAAGAGGCATGGATAACCTTGACCTAAAAAGCAGCTGCAAATTTCTTCCATCAGGGCCTTTGATTTGTTTTGGAGGATACCTTCCATCAAGACTAGCAGGACCTAATTTGGACAAAGCACACTCCACTTCTGCACTAACAACTCTACGAAGGATGGGCTCCAGTGATGAACACAGCTTTTGCAGACTATCCAACTTGAGTGCTTTGACAATAACACCTGTTAGATGCAGCTGATAATATGAAGCTTCAAGACCACTCAACTTAGTAGGCCCATACTGAGATATTAATTCCTTCTTAATCATTGGCCAGGTTATCCCTTCCTGTGACTTGGAATTTGAAACCTCATTCTCCCCTGCTTTTGAACACAATCCTTGCTCTCTTCCTCTCCTGGATGCAGCTATTTTAGTTGATATAACAACATTTTTTTCTCCTTGAGACTCCTCAGTATCACAATTGAGCACCGAATCAATGGCTGAGAGCTTTCAAACCTTGACTGTGAACCTTGGATCATTTCTTAACAACTCTGACTTCTCATGGGAATTTAACCCAACACTTGGTGTGCATTGCCTAAACCTCATTGCTGGTTGTACCCTCACATCCTGTGATCTCGTAGGTTATGGTAAAGTCGACGAAGCATCATGTTGCAGATGGGTGGAAAATAACTAATCTGCGATCTCTTGGTTGATGTGAATTTCTCACAAAAATTTTGTCGAGTAGTTGGTGTTTGCCAAGAACCACATATGTCCTCCAATTTTTCTTCACTATCTTCAGACTTCCAGCGTTCCTTTAGTCGTCAAGAATGATGAGTGCGACGTGAATCTTGAAGCAATCGATCCAATGCTATCTCCAATCGCTCTAATCTCTCTTCGAGTTCTTGATCAACTTCTTGATTGAAGACTTGGTCGGAAAATTGATGCCGTGACGATGGTCGTCAATAATGTCGAGGTGAACAATAACCCCCATCACCATCATCGAAACCCTTATGATGAACTCCCGGCATCTTACGTTGGTGATAAGACTCAAAGATAAGTAGCCGTTCAAGATCAGACGACTTATGGAATTCGACACCGTAATTAGTGGAGTTCCTCGTCATCTGGTCCTTTGAACCGACCTTAGATCTAAATCCATGATCAAGATTCGTCGGACTCTCGACCTCACCGTCAATTTTGGTCGTCATCGTTGCCATCGTAGGAGCTTGAAGCTCTGATACCATTGTTCCAGCTCAGCCTCTCGTGGCGACTGGAATCGCAGAGTGCCGTCTTCTCTCCATTCGATTACCTGCAAACCCTAGCTGGAAATCAAGAAGAGAGAAGGAAGGAGACGATGAACAATAATTCTCAATTTGGAAATCTATTCATATCTGAAACATTTACAGGATGGGTTTATATAAAAGGAATTTACGTGCAAAGCATGTTTTAGGACAGACCGGTACCCATTCAGTTGGACTTATATGCTAATTACATGGTATATTTACCAATAAACCCTTCTAAGACAAATAATTCTCTGAGGACTGAAAAGAAAGACAACTGATACATCCTTCTCTTCAACTTCAGCTTCTTCAGCTCATTCCGACGTTACTCAGCTTCTCTGAACATCAGCTGTTGCTTGAGTAAGATCCAACAGAGGATTGGATCACAAATCAAGAAACCTATAATGAAACCCTAACCTTCGCGTCCTTCTTCTTCTTCTTCTCATCATCCTCCATTTTCTTATCCAAATCCGCCTCTTCTTGCTGCAAAACACCAATAAAAAAATACCCAAAAAATAAGAAAAAATCAGTAAATAAATAGAAATTCGATTAAAAAAGATGGAGAAAGATTGATATTTTGTGAGTATTACCGCCGCCATATTGGGATTGGAAGTGATGGATCTCCGAAAGGATTGGGGGGGGGGGGGGGGGGGGGAATGGCAGCTTTGTTCTCAAAATGCTTCGGAAAATAGAAAGCATTGGAAAATAGAGTTTTTTTGCCTACGCAGGCCACTTTTTAAAATATTTGCGTTTTTGGGCCAGTTGTCCAACTATTAGCACTCTTGGGCTACTTTGTGCCATGTCAGCAGCGGTCGCTATTCCCAATAGCGGCATCTTCATTTCGAGGTTGCTAATGAGAATAGCGACCTATGTTTTAATTTTTTTTGAATTTTTTGTTTGCCGTCGCTATTCCCACTAGCGACCTTAGTATAATGAGGTCGTTGATGGGATTAGCGACCTTTAATGAGATATATTCTAACACTTAGCAAAATCTAAAGAGCTTTTACTCTCTGGAAAATGACAATCAATTTATTTTTAAAACTAACGTCGCTATTGGGAATAGCGACCTTAGTACAATAACGACCTCAGTTTTACATTTTTGGGGAAACCTCTTTAGGAATCGCTAAGGTTGTGTTTGGATAGTTGTTCTGAAAACAGTTTTCTGAAAACAGTTTTTTGAAAAGAGTTTTCAGAAAACTGTTTTCTAAAAATGAGAGCGTTAAAGCTGTTTGGTAAGAAATTTTTCTGAAAACTGTTTTCTGAAAATGATAGTGTTAAACCTGTTTGGTAATAGTTTTTTCTGAAAACTATTTTCTGAAAATTAGACTGTAAAATGTTGTTTGGTAATAAAAAAAATTTGAAATTTTTTTTTGAAAATGAAAGTATAAAATGCGGTTGGTAAACCAAAAAATCTGAAATTTTATTAAAAAATAGTTATTCGATAATGTGCTTAGAAAAGGCGTTTGGGTTTAAAATTAAATTCTCAAATTAATTTTTTTGCAGTTTTCGTGACAATGAGCTTATAAACGGTGTATGTTTAATCAATTTGCATTAGTTTTCTTCGGATTTTTTTTTCTTTGCAGTTACTCAGCAAAGTTTTACAAGTATACGAACAAGCAGCGTGCGACTATGCAAAGTTTTCTTTGCTGTAAGTTTTTTTTTCTTCTTTGTATCTCCCCATCACTGGCAAGCTTTCGACTATGCAAAGTTTTATCTGAATTCTGTAAGAGTTGGCTAATACAAAAATTGTAATCTACAAATTTTGAGAGGAAAAAAATTAGCGGTTAATAAATGGAAGTGAAACTTCATCCTTAATCCGTTATAAAGCATCAGATTGTTTCAGAATCCATCATAAAAAGCAGAAGTCATGAGCAGCATCACAACCCAACCACAGGAAGGATATTGGACACAGTGTGCAAATATTACAAAGTGAAACTCAGACCTTAACCCCTTATAAAGCAAGAAGAAGCCATCACAATCCATTAGTAGCCATCAGATGCCATGAGCAACACTTGAAACCATCAGAGGAAGGTATTGTACACAGTATGAAAATTTTAGGTACAAAGAAATCAAAATTTAGTTAAATAGGATCATAAGCCATCATCTCCAGATTCATGAGAGGCACATGTACAAAATTTATTAGAAATTTGTGTTTGGTTACTAGTATTTCAGAAACTGAGATGACCCAAGCATGAAAATCCATCACAAGCATCAAAAGCCTTTAAATTTATAACATACTAACAAGAATTCAATTTTTAATGTGAACATCACACCTTAACCCCTTACAAAGCGAAAAGAACCCATCACAATCCATCAGTATCCATCATATGCCATGAGCAGCATCAGAACTCATCATAGGAAGGTAATTGTACACAGTAACCAAATTTTACAAAGTGAAACTCACACCTTAACCCCTTACAAAGCAAGAAGAAGCCATCACAATCCAGTCAGTAGCCATAAGCTGATATGAGAACCATCAGAACCCATCACACTTTTGTAGAGAAGTCGTCATTCCCTAAAAAGGAGAAATCGATAGCTTTTGTTCAGAAATGAGAACCCAACAAAAGCATCAGAAGCCTTCACAAACTTCACAAGCATAACATAGTAACAAGAATGTATCTTTTCAAAGTGAAATTCATACCATAATCCGTTATTAAGGTAGAAGAAGTCATCACAATCCAACAGAAGCCATAAGAATCCATGAGCAGCAGCAATACACATCACAGGAAGGTACATGACCAGAAGCAAAACCCATGAGAAGCCATGATGGTTAAATGGAATGTAAAAAAAAAAATTATTAATTTTGAAAGTTAAAATGAAACCTTCAAAAATACTTATACAAACCAGGTTGAAGCCAGTAAATTAAAACCCCAAAGATTCGAAGCCATGATAAGCATCAGAACCCATCACCTGCTAGAAGAAACATCATATGGCATGAGCAGCATCGGAAGCCATCATAGGAAGGAAATTGTACACAATATTAGAAAATTTATAGGATCAGAAGCCATCATCTCCTAGGTTTCCTGCAACTCATTCTATTGCAAAACTATGTAAACCTCCTTACAAACAAGATCATTGAACTAAGAGAACATTAAAGAACAAAGATTTACATCTCAGGCACATGTACACATTCTATTAGAAATTTGTACATGTTTGGTTACCAGTATTGGTGTCTACCAAAATGACTAACTGAGAAACTCTTTCAATATCACAACAATTATCTTTCTCAAAATCCTCACATCCTTCATTCAAACCCCAAATCCAACCTCATGTTCTCCCTTAATGCCCAACATCCAACTTCTTGAAAGTTTCAGGCCTGTTTGGATAGTTGTTTGGATAGTTATTTTGAAGGTGAAATTCATACCATAACCCCTTATAAAGGTAGAAGAAGTCATCATAAACCAACAGAATCCATCAGAAGCCATCAGAAGCCATGACCAGCAGCAATACCCATCACAAGAAGGTACATGAGCAGCACCAAAATCCATCAGAAGCCATGATAGTTATACAAAAAAGTAAAAAGAAATTAATTTTGAAAGTGAAAATGAAACCTTCAAAAATACTTCAACCAAAATGAATCTAGGAAAATAAAAGCCCAAAGATGAGGAAGCCATGAGCAGCATCATAACCCATCACCTGCTAGAAGTAGCTAACACAATCTAGCATGTATTGAAATTTTTGAAATATGAAAATTTTAAATACTCCAAAGTTTACATGGAATCAAAATATATAGCTACATCATCTCCACAATTGTGATGGCTCATGATGGATTCTGATGGCTTCTTCTTGCAGGTGAAATCATTTGCATCTAACAAAGCAATGTGAATATTTTAAAGGTTTACCGGCCAAACTTCTCTTATTTCTTAACTATCCTCTCTTAAAAGCCAAGCTTAATGCTTGTTTGGAGAGGAACTTTAGTTTTGAGTCTAAAAAAAATTTTGTCTCCACTGCGGACGTTCCTTTTCCAGATTCGAACTCTTTCAATGACCTCACTGATTGTGTTGCAACTTCTGGCACTCTTCAGCTTCCCAATATTTCTGGTCTGTTTAAGGATCGAAAGGTTCATACGAAACTTGTTTCCTTCCCTCGGTTGGGTTCTTATCAGGCTCGTCCCCATTCTAAAGTTGTGGGGCCTACGCTGTTTACGAGTCTGGATAAGGATCATGTGTTGGCTAGAACTTTTCCGGCTAAACGTCTCTCCCTTCTAATTTATCCCCTCTTTATGAACATGCTTTATACTTGCCTCGCGAGGAAGAGTAGTCGTGAGCCTGGAAAGGAGTTGGGCACCTCTGTAGTGGTGCATTATCCACCTATTAATCCCACTCCTTCCATCGTTGCTCATGATGCTTTTCTTGCGACTCGTCAGTATCCTAATTTTGCGTCCCTATTTAAGGATCGCTCGGAGTTCACGAATCTTGCTTCCCTTCCTCGGTCAGGCAGTTATCAGCATCGTCCCCATGTTAGTGCTATGAGGCCTTCGATGAGTTTGAGTCGGGGTAAGAAGTCTGATTTATGTACTCCTTTTAGGGCTTGCCATTTTTGGTTTCGTAGTTCGATTGGGTTCGTGCACCAATCGACTCGTGGAGGATCCTTCATTTCTCGTCATTCTATTCTAATTAATTTCAGACCTTTATTTTTGCCAGTTTCGTCTAGTCTCTCCTCCCCCGCTATGAGCCTTAACAAAGTCGACTCTACCGGGCCTGTCCTGGGGGTAGCCGATCCTCCCCCCGCTAAGAGAAATTACAAGAAGAAACTTTATTCTAGCTTGCCTACTCGCATGAGTGCGCGTTTATTAGCTAAAAAAGTATCTTCAGTGTCGGCGCTTCCTCATGTGCGCACCTGAGTTTTGGCATTTTTCTTTTGCCTCGGATTTGGCAATCCGGTTTTTCTTTGTAGGTTGGGCCTTGTGCAGCTGTGTGAGGCAGTTTGGTCCTCCGATTTTTCGGTCCGCCTTTTGGCTGTCTTCCTCAATTTTCGCTCCCATCATCAAGCTTAGTGGTGTCCCTGGCTTCTTGTTCGATTGCATTTCCTTGGGTCCTGCGGTTGCTAGACTTTATGGGCGTATTCCATCCATCTTGGTTCGGCAGGACGTTTTCGGCCCTTTTGGTGTCATTTTCTTGGGGTTCCTCGAGCGCGACGATCTGGCTTTTGTTTCCTTCTCATTGCTCGCTTTTCTGGGCCGGATGCTCCGCTTTCGGGTTACGGCGTGGTGCATCTTGCTGTGGTTCCTCCCTTTGCTTTGCTGATGTTGAGTCTGTTATTGTATTTCTTTATTGCTCGCTTATTGTATTTCTTTCTTGATCGCTTTCTTCTGTTTTACATCTTGTAAAACCATTGACTATTTGTATTGTTTATTTAACTGCTTTATTGATTAATATATATTTTTTGATGGCTGGACCCGTTTGGCTCTATCTGATTCATCAAAAAATTTAGTCGTAGGCTCAGAACACATTAACATAGAACAATTGTACTAATAAATCATGAAGATTAGTGTACGGCTGCATTTTTTAAATGCCATGCCAACTACTACTAATCATGTGTCCACCCCCTCCATCACCCATAGTTGAATTCATCAGTCATTTGGTCAGTATATTGGAAAAAGTCCACATAGAAGTGTTGTCTGTTTACGGAATATTCTATTAGAAAAAACTGGATCAGAAGCTACCATATCCATCATATCCAGATTGATCAGAGGGACATGATGATAGATGGGGGTGGACACATAACCTTTTCATTAATAGTGTATTTCATTATTGCCTAGAACGACAGTAATTAAAAATAGTTTAAAATATATTTAAATGAGATGCAGTTCATGTTATGAGATAACTTCATTCATTCTTCTAAAGCATCATAGTGCACTGCATCAAACTGCACTGTATGCATCCAGTGCACTACATTAGCATCCAAGCACAACCTGCAAACACATCGGTAGACCATGGAAACAAAACATCAAAACCCGTCACATATCCCACAATCAGTATGAAAATAAAGCGACGAACTCATGCAAGGTTGAAGATGCATTATAAACAACTATCTGCCTATCATGATAAGATGAAAACTATCATTAAGAAAAGCGTTTGGTTACCCTCTTCTCAAAGCAATTTTTTGCTTCTCTTTTCATAAAAATACAAAACGGTCATAGGTTAATGCAAAACAGATATTTGATTTTGTATGTATGCATCCAACTGAACCAAAGGATGTTCTTAGAGGATTGAATTAGTCGTAGACTCAGAAAATATTTGTATAGAATATTTGTTCAAATGAAGCATCAAGCTTAGTATAGGGTTGCATTATTATGCCATGCCAACTATATCTAATCAACTGTCCACCCTCTCCACCACCCATAGTTAAGTTCCGAAAAGCATTCAATCAATTTAGCAAGAATAGTCCACATAATAACCCATCTTGCTTCACATAAACCATAAGGGTCAATACAAATCATCCCCAAGTATGTTCATTTTTATGGATATTCACTGCGGGTTTTCATTTCCTATTCAGAAGTAAACAAAACCAGGTTTGTGAAGGGGGGGACACACATGCCTCAAAATATGATGTGTGAATTTTATCATTGCCTAGACAGAGATAAAGTAAATAGGCTTTGCTGTCAATCTAAATTATAAACATGACATTATAATCATCATCATAACCATCATACTTAAATCAAATTCATATGCAAATGTCAAATAGATGGGCGACAAAAAGAAGAAAGGCATTTATAACCATATTCTGGAATGGCACAATGAAGCTATGAAACAGTACATTGGGCTATAACAGTACATTAATGTCTTGCATTCCACATTGCCATAGCAATTTGATCTCTTTTAGTATTCATGCAATTCAATTGAGAAGATGACATATCCAAAGGTTGAGATGTGGAAGCATTATCTTCAATGTGTAGATGAGTAATTTGTTCATCTTCTAAATCAGAAAAGAATGCATCGTCCGCTGAATATCTACGTATAAAATTATGAACTGCACAACAAGCCGGTACCATTAGAACCTGTCTTGTGAACATGTAGTTGGTCATATACTTGAAGATGGGAAACCTTTTTTTGAATACACCAAAGTTTTTTTCAATGACATTTCGTAGCCTTGTATGCATTTTGTTGAAATGTTGCCTATGTTGGGTTGGTGCATGATTAGGCCCTTCGAAGTCTTGCAAGTGATATGGCTCCCCGCGGTAGGGAGCTAAAAATCCGGGCATGTTCGTGTAACCACAATCTACTAAGTAATATTTATCATCAGGAGGGATTTGTAACAGTCCATCTGTTAATGCACTTTGTATTATCCGGGAGTCGTTAGCACTTCCTTCCCATCCCGCATAAACAAATGTGAACATCATATCAAAATCACAAACGGCCAGCACATTTTGAGTTATATCGCCTTTTCGGCCACGACAAGTATTTTGTCGACTAGCGGGTACGCAAGCATTTATTAGTGTGTCATCGGCAGCACTAATAGCTCCCTACATTAATGAATTTGAAACTTACTACTTTAGTGAACAGATTTGAAAAAATCAAGAATAATATGGTAGTAAACATGAAGCTAACAAAATACCTTAAACCATGGGTAAAAGTCCGTGGAACTACTGATCCTGTCATGTACATGTATCGTGTTTGGGGGAGTAATCAGAACTGTTGCTGCTCTTCCCAAACCGAACAACAGTTTTGTAAAATGTCGTTCGATTGTTTCTGTTGAGTGCACAAACTGATCAGCAGCCGCTCTGATTCTATGACGATTACCGACAATGTTCAAAAAAATTGCAACACTTTCCTCAAGTGAGACGTGCCTATGTCGGGTTTTCTCGGGCGTTTCCTTGAGGTAGTTGCCATTTTTAATAAATTGACACAAAGCCAAAAAACATTCTTAATTCATGCAGAAAATGCGATTACACTTATCCGGTGGGCCATCTAGGATTTCTTGTAGATATTCACGACCTGATAGTTTAGAAGTGAAACAGGAATTTTTTTTAGACATACTCTCTAGAAACTGAAGTCCCAACAAGTCATCAAGCCCGTCACTATCATCACTCGACGTGTCACTTGACAAGTCCATCAGTATGGTAGCAATTGCAATAGTACTTCACTCTGAAATAGTAGAATACATTTGCATAAAGAACCTCTCAAAATTTAATACTTTATGAGATAGTGGAGGTTATATAAACAATTACACTAACATTTTATGTTATCTACCAAAGTTCAACCCAAAAAAATAAAAACAACAACAACAGCTACTAATAGAAAATGCATCTAAAATTAAACCATTACCAATGAAAATCCAACACATTTGCCATTACATATTCACAATGTACTCATATAGAAATATTTCAATAAATTCTTAAGACATTTAAACAATACATTGGGTTGGAACCACTTATACAAATTAGATCCCTTTACTCATTCGCAAGTTGGTCCAACCACAAGAGTCTAAGATCCGGTTTCATAAGAATGAAGCCACGATGTCAACTAGGGTTTTCAACTATGTTATCCATTGCCACACGGAGCATTTTGGGATCAAGCCCATCCATCGTATTAATTATTCCCATACACTTATCAATGGAGAACGGATCTTCTGCATCCGAGCGATCACTTCGGTCACCCATTTTCTTCCTATAATATTCAGTTTTTGCAATATGCGATGCGGTATTGGCATCAATACAAATATCCATTCTCGAGCTTTTTGTTGCTCGACCACTAGACCCATCAGATCGCCTTTTGTGAGACCCGAATGTATTGGTTCGTAATTATCATCATCAACCAAATTTACATGTGGTGCATTCGAGGGGGGTGGGGTGGGTGAACTCAAAATTGACCCTCTGTTTCTCATCGGAGTCATACACCCTTTGAGTTGAAGCCCTAGAAAGTATGCCCTGGGCAGTAGACTGACCAAAAATTTTGGTCAAAGCATCATAATTGGCCAATTCCTTCGATTTGAATTGTTTAGCATGAGGGTGTGCCTATTCAAAAATTTTGTTGTTAATTTACAAGTACTAAAGTCATGAATAAGTAAAAGATGATAATCACACACTGTTATAAAAAAATAAGTTATATGTGAACCTTGACATATGTGTCCCAAACATTGGGCTCACAAGTGACTGTATGGTTGTCTTCATCCCAACCCATACCACTCTGATTCTTCATAGTGTGAAACTCCCTCCACTTCATCCTAAGTCGGAAATGTCTCTCTTTTAATTTTTTAACCGTGTATGTACCGTTGCACATGTGATTCAAACTTGCCACAAATTTTGCCAAACTTTGACTTCAAAGGTCGAACTTTTCAAACTATTTCGGTCGACCTCCTCCTCCATCAATTTCACAAATATACGTTCGTTACATGCTGGCCAAAGGACAATTTCACTCTCCAGCTCCA
The DNA here is from genome assembly GCA_017893485.1 of Hemerocallis citrina. Taxonomy (NCBI): domain Eukaryota; kingdom Viridiplantae; phylum Streptophyta; class Magnoliopsida; order Asparagales; family Asphodelaceae; genus Hemerocallis; species Hemerocallis citrina. Next base: position 84,072 of record JACEHZ010000622.1, on the reverse strand, counting down.
TCTCCTTTCCCTTACTAGTCATCTTGATTAGCCACAGAAATGATAAATATAAAGTAACAATCATCAATTGCTCAACTATAACAGTGAACGGAAATAATTTTTTGAGGTTACTTTAGCAATTGTAGATGATGTCTTCTTTCCAGTTCCAGTTCAATAAAAATCCCAGTTCAATAAAAATCTCCAATTCCAGTTCAACAACCATCTTTAATCCAGTTCAATAAAAATTCCAGTTCAATTAAAATATCCAATTACCACAAGCATCAACAGCGACGTCGACTTTTGACCCCCGTATCATGCCGTACTTAGTTGAGACTGGTTTTTACAGAGCTAAATTTATTAGGGGAATGAAGCTAGATTGGCCGCTACTTATAGCTCTTGTCGAGCGATGGAGGCCGGAAACCCACACATTCCACCTACCAGTGGGTGAGATGACTGTGACCCTCCAAGATGTAGCAATGATAACTGGGCTACCAATAGATGGGGTCTCTGTGACGGGAAATATGAACTTCAATCGAGTTAAAGTTGTTCGTGATTTATTCGGTATTGACCTCCAGTTGATAGTTCTCCAAAGAAGAGAGGCCATTGAAAAAGAAATCCTCGAAAATGTTCCCATAGCTCATGATCAAGATTTATTGTATGAACAAATAGAAGCTGCGAAAGATAAAGCGGAAGCTAAAGTTATTGATGAAATTTTTGATGGTAAATCACTGTACATTAGTTAGTTGAAATTTCAGTTCGAGGAGGAATATTTGACCCCTGATTCGGACGAGGAAACCCTAACCTATTATGCTCATGCATACATTTTTAGTATGATAGGGGGAGTGATCTTCCCGAACTCATCCGGATCGACCGTGCTGCTAATGTACCTACGGTTGTTGGAAAATTTCCGTTATGCGAGCCGTTTCAGTTGGGAGAGTGCGGCACTGGCGCTAATGTATAGGAATTTTTACACATGTTCTTTAGGTGTCGTACAAATGGGTGGCCCGACGGTGCTACTTCAGATATGGAGTTGGAAACACATCCACATCGGACGTCCCTGTATTATTGAACCAACACCGGATTGGTTGGCTGACCCGAGGGTGCCGGAGTTGTTACCTCCTCTTGGAGTATATTGGGCGGGGCGGCACACGTGGGTCGATAACCCATGCCAATCTTTAACTTACTACAGAAATGAATTAGATAACCTGCAGGACAAGTTCGTCAATTGGGAACTGCACTCGACCGCCAGGTTGCAAAGGGTTCCACCGGTCTATTTAGACAGTGCCCTTTGGTTGACGGCTGCACCACTTGTGAATTTTGACATTATCGAGTTTCAGTATCCTGATAGAGTGATGCGGCAATTCGGATATCAACAAAAGATTCCCGATGTCCGGTGCTATGATAAAAAGTTACACGAGGTGAGGGGAACGGGACGAGTGCCCAACTTCGATTGGGTTGATTACCATCGTTACCATGTGGCCAACTGGAACACCATAAGGCATCAAATGACACCGAATATGATGTTCGTCATGATACCGTATGATGGCTCCCTCCAACAGGCATACATGATGTGGTACAAGAGGGTAACACGGTTGTATGTTTCTGCAAAGGCCGCTGTACCAGCCAGTGTGCAGATTCTGATTCCCCCAACCTAGGCAGAACCACCTCCGGCATATTCCTCCTCCCAGCCGATGTACCAATCAAAGGTTGAGACATATCGAAAAATGGTTAGTCAAATTTCATATAGTTAGTATGCATGTATTGTTATTTGAGGTGGGTGATGTGTTAAGTATGCATGTTGTTTAAATTGAAAATTTCAACCTAATATAGATTGAAAACACATGGGAGAACGTTCGGACAGCTGCTCGCGTCTTGAAGAGTAAGGTACCCGAGAGCTTTAAGGAGATAATGTGGGAGATGCTAACGCCGTGCCGTCGTACTCTTGAGGACGCGGGTGAAGGTCCGCAACTTGAGGAGTATTTGAAAACCAATGTGCTAGCAATGGGTTCTAGGCGAAAGAGCATGACAAGGCATGGAACTCACATCGCCGAGCCACAACAAGTGCAACAACAGCAAAATTCTGAAGAAGTTGAAATGGAGCAGTGGTCTGATGATCCTGAATCCCCTGGGACACAAGGCAGACGGCAAAATCCTCAAAGGAAGCAGAACCCGCCCGAGCAATTCACACAAGGTGGTTGCAAGCCGCGTGGCCGTAAACGGTTGTATCTAATAGTCGGTTTGTTATTAGTAGTTTAGCATTTGGTTGCTGATTTTGTTATTCCAATAACTAATGCATAGTTTGTTTCTATATTGATAAATTGTTGTAGGTAAATACCGGGCATGCATGGAAGCCAACGTGAAGAATGCCTTGATAAATATTTTTTTAATTTGGACATGTGTCGGGTTGTATAATTTTTGTGAAAATTTTTGATAACTATATTGATTTGAATTAATTATGTATATTGGTTGACATTGTCCATTTGTATGCTTTAAAATTGTTGTGAAGTTATTTATTGTATTATATACATTGATGTGATGTGAATTAGTGAACAAATTTGGTGAGTTGTATTTGTATCAACCAGAGCACATAGAGCCAAACACAGACAAAAGTTCTGTACAAATCTCTCTACTTAACCCGTTATTGACGATGGCGGGTTAAATGAGTTTAACCCTTCATTTGTGATGACGGATTAAATAAAGAGATATTGGCAGTCCTTTATCCCCTACAGACCAAGTCTTAATAAAGTACTGCCAATATCACTCTACTTAACCCGTTATTGTGAATAACAGGTTAAGATCACTTAACCCGTTGTTGTGAATAACGGGTTAAGTAGAGCGATATTGGCAGTACTTTATCCCCCTACATATCAAGTTATCATAATGGACTGCCAATATCTCTGCACTTAACCCGTTATTGGAGATAACGGGTTAAAATCGCTTAACCCGTTATCCTCAACAACGGGTTAAGTAGAGAGATATTGGCCCTACATACCAAGATTTCATAATATACTGCCAATATCTATCTACTTAACCCGTTATTGGGGATAACGGTTAACCCGTATCTCCAATAACGGGTTAAGTAGAAAGATATTTTTATGCTTTCTACAACTTTCTCTTCACTCTTTGCGAACATTGTCTTCTGAACTCTACAAAGTGACATTCATATGCTTGTAAATTGTTTATATTTTTTATTAATTTCTATTTAATGCCATGTAACTAACCAATATAAAATCGTATACATTAAATGTGGTCAAAAAGTTCAAAAAATAAAATTTAATAACTTGCCTAGGGTTAGGGTTAGGGTAAGCTAGGGTTAAGGGTTAGTGTAGGGTTATGTGTTGGGGTTAGGGTAAGGGTTAATATTTGTAGTAAGTGGTTGTTTTTTGTTTTGATTAATTAGGTTAATATTTGTAGCTCTCCGATCTAAAACGCAGTAAATTTTTTCCATTATTGGGTTCTACATATGGGGTTCTACATGTGGGGTTCTACATGTGGGGAGTATAATCTGATGTGATTTTCACAATTTCATTCAAATCCCCACAATATTGGGTTCTACATTGTGGCGTTGTACATGTGGTGTCCACTTTGTAAAGTGAAATGTAATAGTAGGCAAGCTATGGACATATATTTTTTCCCCCATAATTGGATCTGATGACTCTCCGATCTAAAAGCATTGAATCTTTTCCATAATTAGGTTGTACATGTGGGGTTCTATATGTGGTGCTCACTTTTTAGAGTAAAATGTAATAGTATCCAAGTTATGGACTTTAGGTTTTTCCAATTTTGACACTACATGTGAGGATAACATTTAGTGCAAGTTATCAAAGAGCATTATTACAATGATCATGTGAATGAGATTGGATTAGAATTTTATCAACTCATGGATTCCATAAGTAGAATCCAACATAGCATCCTCGGTCCTTGCTCTTTTTTCCTTCATAGTTCCCCCTTCACTCAGATAGATTTTGCTAAGTCTATGTCGAGGAATGGAGTGTTCATTTTTGTTTAGGATAACTTTGCCTACTATTATTGGAGACTCGACAAAGTGGGCACCACATGTAGATCCCCACATGTAGAACAAGTCCATAACGGGCCTATTATTATATTTCACTATACAACATAGGAACCACATATACGACATGGCCATAACTTGCCTAATATTATTGGAGACTTGCTCCCCGTACATGTAGTACAAGTCCTTAACTTGCTTTTACAATCGAAGAACAGAATTGGCAAAGCAGCGGGGACTAAGAGGAAGTGGTAGAAAAAGTTTTAAGATATAACCCTAACCCTAACAATAACCCTAACACAACTTGCTTGTATTGTATATTATTACTAGATTTGCCCGTGGCCACGTGCCTACGGCACGTCTTCGGAATGATACAACACACGAAAAGCCCTGTAAACAGTGAAACAACAATTATGTAGTTCAAGTTTGAATTGTATGACAATAATTAGTTGTAAATAAAAGTCCATATTTCTATTAGTATATGCTAAAAAAATTATAAATGAGGGTGTAAAATCCAACTTTAAGGATGGAAAATGATGAAATTTAACTGTTGAAGAGATATTTACTATTTTCAATATAACATGTGCAATAAAAAAAAAAATTCTGAAAATTTTACAAACCTGAAATATTAAAATCTAAATTTGTAAGTTTGAAAGTAAATAAAGAAAGAATGCAAGAGAGAGAGTGAGAGAGGGAAAGAGAAAAACATGAAAAATTGAAGAGAGAAGAGAGAGATAGTAATAAAGTAACGAGTTTTTTAGTTTTGGGGGGAAAATTTTAATTTTGGAGTTTGAAATTTTGGACGGGAAAATATGTTTTGTAAGAATCAATCTAGGCCACTGATTTTATGGAAGATTGAATGAGAGCCACTTGATAGCTTTCTTTGTAATTTATTATATAGATTTGTTTTACATAAATAGGTTACGGCATGGCAGCACTTTAGGGTTACAGTAGGGTTACGGCTTGGGTTAGAATAGATTTCTCTACATTAGGGTTAGAGATTAGTTCGTAGGGTTATTTCCAATTTTTAATAAACTTTTTCATATTTTCAACTATATTATTTAATTTCATAATGTTTATAATTACTCTAACCCTACTGTAATCCTACTTTAACTATCCAACCCTACTATAACCCTACTCTAACCCTAAGAACTACTCTAACCCACTCTAACCTTATCTCTAACCTACTCTAACCTCATCTCTAAACCTACTATAACCTTACCATGAACATGTCCTGACCCTACTCTAATCTTATCTCTAAACCTACTCTAATCTTATCTCTAAACCTACTCTAACCTCCTCTAACCTTATCTCTAACATTTTCTAAACCTACAAAATTGTCCTAACCCTACTCTAACCTTGTCCGAACCCTATCTCTAAACCTTACTCTAACCTTATCTCTAAACCTATGCGACAACAGAGGAATGTACAGAAGTGCTTCGATGTCCACAGTCCAAGTATTATGGCTAGGGTTACACCTTGGGTGAGAGTAGGGTTATAGTAGGGTTACGGCTAGGGTTAGAATAGTTGGGTTACATTAGGGTTAGAGTAGTTCGTACGGTTAACTCTCCAACCCTACTGTAACCCTACTATAACCCAAAGAAGTACTCTAACCCTAAGAAATATGTTTGTAATTCTAATAAATAATATCAAAATTGTTAAAGTAATTTTAAACAATATCAAAATAATTAATATAGTTCAAAATTGGATAAAGTTTATTTAAACTTGTCATAACCTTACTCTAACCTTATCTCTATACCTACTCTAACCTTATCTCTAACCTTCTCTAAAAACAGGAAGGCATTGATACACTTCTCAAAATCCAATAACAACAAGTGCAACAAAACAAAGAAGCAACAAAACAAAGAAGCAACAACAAAGGAATGTATAGAAGTACTTCGATGTCCACAGACCAAGTACTCATAATGTTCGGCCAAAATATCTCTACCTAACTCGTTATTGGTGATGACGGGTTAAGTACACTTCACCCATCATCACCAATAACGGGTTATGTCACCCATCATCACCAATAACGGGTTACGTAGAGATATTTTGGCAGAACTTCATCTCTACTTAACCCGTTATTGGTGATGACGAGTTAAGTATACTTAACTCGTCATCACCAATAACGGGTTAAGTGGAGATATATTGGCAGCACTTTATGAATATTTGGTCTGTAGATGACGCAGCTCTTCTGTACCTTCGAATTTAGGTCTGTGGCAGTTGCTTCTTTGTTTTCTTGTGCTTCTTTTCTTGCCTTCTTCATTTCCTTCTTGTTTTCTTGCCTTCTACATTGAACATTTTGAGAAGTGTATCAATGCCTTCTTATTTTCTTGCCTTCTTCATTCAAGAATTTCAGAAGTGCATCAATGCCTTCTTGTTTTTTTGCTCTCTTCATTCAATATTTTCAGAAGTCTATCAATGCCTTCTTGTTTTCTTGTGCTTCTTTTCTTGCCTTCTTCATTACCTTCTTGTTTTCTAGCCTTCTTCATTCATTACATTTCTGAAGTGTATCATTGCCTCCTCCTAGTTTTCTTTTGCTCTTCATTCAAGATTTTCAGAGGTTGTATCAATGCATTATTGGTTTCTTGTGCTTGTTTTCTCCCCTTCTTCATTTTCCTATAACTTTGCCTCCTTCAGTTCAATGAAGACAAAACATAAGATGAAGAAAAGAAAGAAAAAAATAGGAGGGAGGAGACAGATGCAGAAATTTCACAAAGAAGGGGAAAGAAGTTTGAGAAAAAATAAAACCTGAGTTCAAAGAATGAGTCTCCTTCATCATTCTTCATAACATTGTTTATTGAATATGAAGGGGGATAATGTTTCAGAAAGAAGCTGAAGATGCAGAACTAGAGAGACAGATGCATATCTACATTAGCGTACAAGTGCATGCTGGGTTTCCCTCAATGGGTAGGGAGGACTCCTGACTCTGCCTTTTTTTTTCTTCACTCCCCAACTCTTTTTTTGGGGCTTTTTTAATGAATGCAGAAGTAGCAATTCTCCTCCTTTCATACACATTCGTTTCCTATTGTTACACAGAGTGCAACAATTCTCTGGTTTCGTAGGATGGAGTAATGGTGGGTGTCACAATGTATTCATGGTACTTTTCAAGTTCTTGGCATGCACACCTCACAATCATGCAACAAATAGTTCGAATATGAGGAGTACGTGTCAAGAAGTTGTCAAGTACTTTGAATATACGGTTACACCCACTACTACTCTATCCCACGAACCGGAGAATTGCTGCCTCTGTGTAATAGTAGTGAACTAAATTGTATGCAGTGGGGGATAACTGTTACTTATGCATTCAAAAAAACGCAGTGTCAGCAGTCCTTCCTACCCGTTGAGAAGAAACACAGTATGTACTTGTATACTAAATTAATTGCAAATTTTGGTGAAAGTGTCAAAGAATGATTTTGTAATATCAATCAGCTTTAGTTTTGTATGCATTCTATGTATCTTCAATTTACATGTATTTTCCAGTTTGTAATGTATGATGTACAAAGCTGTTATAAGATATAACCCGTATTCCAATACGACTCCGAACTTTATCTTGAAATTTTGAAGAGTTGTAACACAAAGGCGAAGACATTGCAAATATCATTCAGCTCTAACGGGTTAAGTATCCTAAGATTGATGTGAATTGCTGAATGAACAACTTTATCTTGAAATTATGTGAAGTTGTATATGTATCAACAATAGCACATAGAGCCTACACAGACGAAAGTTCTGTAAAAATCTCTCTACTTCACTACAACAAATATGACATTTGATAGCTTTCATAAAATGCTATAGTAGACCTACGATAGCGTTTTACAAATGCTATCAAAAGCCCCGCTATAATAACTCTATAGCATTTTGACCAAACGCTATAGAATGTATAGCGTTTCCGAAACGCTATAGATTCTATAGCGTTTTACAAAATGCTATAGAATCTATAGCGTTCGGCAAACGCTATAGTTTCTATAGCGTTTTGTTAAAACGCTATAAAATCTATAGCGTTTCGGCAATGCTATTAGTGTTAGAGCATTTTGTAAAAATGCTATCGTTAGACAATCCAGTAATAGAATCAAACATACAACATTTTTAAAACGCTATCGTTTTGATATTTGTGGTTTTTTACAGCATTTTAGGAACGCTATTTCGTTTTAACTGTATAAAAAAAAATCTACGGATACAAATAAAAATTGATTTATCGAAAATATCAATACACCATTAAAACTATAAAAGTTTTGCAAATTTGTATACAAATATATAAAAACATACCAACATAGAAATATCCACACAATAAACTTATAAAAATGTTCATCCAATAAACTTAAAACTGACGACCATACATGAGACATACAGCAAAAACTGTAATTTCAGGGTGACCGGCTATTACAAACTTTCATATGTTTCAATACAAGCGAAATATAGCATATCAGCCATCACCTGAAAATTCACTTGGCAATGCAGAAGAACCAACATGTCATTACTTTCTAAAGCTAAAATTTAAGACAGTTCATCTTCTTTTCAACCAATATCCAGTACTTACACAACACAAGTTAAGCCATATACCAAATATTTGACGAGCTAATTCTTTTCTCAAACCGAGGCACATAAGCAAATCCTAGTCCACGCAAGCCTAGAATGCTAATGACTGGTTCAGAATATGAAAAGTTGAATTTGGCACTCCTGCATCTTTGAATGGGAACATACATTTGCTGAAGCTCAAACAACTCTTGTTATCCTTTCCCACCCTGGCAATAAAACATGCAAAGATCATCAACTAGGGTATGCACTTATTCCTTTTCACATTATAAAGTAGAAGAAAATTAAACAAAAGGCAGCTAACATGAAGCAGCTAGGATAGAATGTTTCCACTACAATACATGCTAAAAGATTGTAATAATACTGTCACTATCATCTAAAAAATGTAAAAGGTAAGTCCAAAGTTAATTAACATGAACATACAGCATGGTTTCCGTGAATGGAAACTATATATCGAGCTGGGAAGATTTTTGTAATGTCAAAATCAAAAGACATTGCAAGGAAACCAATATTTCTATATATTAGCTTTTAAGTTATCTCGGTCCCCAGAGCCAAAGAGCCAAAATAGAATAGCTGAAGAGATGAGAAGAATAGTTAAGAGTTGAGAAACGTAGATGTAAATGAAACCTTAGCTGTATTAAGCAGACCCGACCCAACCCTTTTTGAAAACTTAATGATAATTATATTAGTTTGATGTTTTAATGGATGCTCAACTTAAACCATTAAAAGGCCCACATTAGAACTCTTACCCTAACCTCATCTAACAAATTTTCAACATGAAGATCTATGTATATGGATGAATGAGTGAGAATGAATGCAGCATCAGTATCATGTATGATGTATCACTAGGCATTAGAGTGTTGGATTATCATGTACAGAAGCAGAAACATGTACCCAGCAAGCATTGACAACATAATCACCAAATCCTCCTAACTGGATTGAAAACCTTTGTTCTTCCCCTCAGAGTGAACTCATAATCACCAACTCCATTAGAGTGAACCTCACAATATGATGCATCAGTTGCCAGTTTTTTTTTATTTTCTCCAATATCTTAGGACACACTTCACCATCCATCATAGCTTTTTTAGTAGTTGTCCTCTTCATAGTTAATTTCCTAATCCCCTCATACAATGATACCATGGGTTTTCCTCTAGCTTCTTTGATGTATCTTTTAAAGTCTTCACTGACATTGTTGCACAAAGAATCACTCATACATCTATTATTAAAATATGATCTAATCAGCTCCTATTTCCTCTAGATAAGTTCTTGCATTAAGATCTACAGACTCATCAACTACATTGCTTCCTTCATCATAGGCTGCTGTAGCTTGCCATAAGTACCCTTTCAACACATCCCCTATGAACTCTTTGATGAAATTAGCATACCAATGCTTGTGATAATAAGTGAAAAAATGGAAATAGATGCACATTCAATTAAACTTGAATGGAAAAAATATGCGCCAAGTGAAAGAGATGCAGATCAATGCAACTTGAAAGAAAAAATACACAAACCAAAAGTATTGCACTGAGTGAAAGATATGCACATTTAATGAAATTTGAATGGAACAAGTAGCCACACATGCCAAAAAAAAGATTCACAATGCGAGCACATTTAAAATATACCTGACACAAAATCACTGCTCTTCATTAGATATTAGGACCTCAAATGCTTGCAGCAATCCCTACATTAGACAAATAACTAGTTCTAGACAGTTTCATTTGACTTTAAAGTTGAAATTTTAAGGTAAAATGACATAGAACACTAATCTGTCTGTCGGAGATCCATGTGTACTGCTCTCCTTCACACCTGAGAGCATATTCTAAAGTTCTATTAGATAATACCATAGCTAGAAATCTGATGATTAAATGCACATGTTAAATGAGGATAGCAATTGCCGAATCTCTAGGCTGGGGAGCGTTTGCACAAAAACTAGAGTTTTTAAAACTCACAAAAGATAATTGTGCCTAGGGCTAAAAGAAGATATAAAGTCATCTGATGCTTAGCTTGACTGCATTCGTAGACAAAACTCAAGATTATGTGCACTTTGGAGAAATAAGGAATACTGCTCAGATACTCACAATTATAAGGATCCAAGTATCTAAAGTATATAACACTTAAGTAATCCTCAACAACATCACCTCACCTCAATCACAGGAGCCCACTTTATGAATATTCTAACAAACTGTCAACTTTCAGATACTCTAATAGAACAAGAACAAATAGAGGTTCTGATGAGTATTTTCCACTACTTAAGACTTCATCAGGAGTAAGGTATTTGATGGATAGCTTTCTCCTTGTGCACTCCCTGAAATGCGAAGCAGCGAAGAAGGTTATAATCTTATCTAGAAGGCTAACCGAACAATGCGAAACAGACATCCTAGAGATTTAATGCAAAACACCCAAGACCATATGATTATTTTTTTTCTATTCTTGATAGTTGTTATGCAAATATTGTCTTTAGAACTCTGATGTCAAAACTCATTAAAACTATTATCATTTCACATCTAATTTGAAAATGCACATAAAAATTTGAAGGAAAATCAGAGTTGAGGAATTCCATGTTACCTCACTTTTGTTGAACTAATTTGGTTTGGCACTACCTCATCCACTGAGAAGATGTTATTCTGGAAAAAGCATCAGGTTAATTTCAAAATGTTAGCCCAGGTACTAGTAGTAGATATCAGTGTTGCTCTGTGAATTGACATTAGCTTGGTACCTTATTTTTATTTAATAGTTCATTGTCAGCTATTATCTTCTCAATGTCCTTTCCTTCTCTCCGGATACAAATTACACCGAAATCTCTACATATGATCCTGACCTGGAAAATCAACATAAAGATTAGATACGAGAGAATGGAATATATCACAAAATGCTGCACTTGTCATTTAGAACAAACAACCGAATAGAAAAAGAAATACTCACTGAGAACCCTTGATAATGAAAAGAAGAAGGAATTACTAACTTGGTGGGAGTTATGACTATCAAGGATTGAATGAGTGAAGTCAATATGCAGATGTGGTGGTTAGTTTATGGTGCAATTCATGGTTAATTTGCCTGCTCATTTTTTTCTTCTTTCATCAATGGTGATCATGAAATGTTTCAAAGTGCAGCATTTGTGAATTTCAAAGTCAAATACAATTGTAATTTTGTTCTAAATGTCAACTGCAGTAACTATCTAATTACAGATGGGAATGAGGAGATGGCATTTACAAATATACCGAGACAAAAATCATATCTTCAAAGGGATGCAAGAGCTTACATCTTTCCACCACAACAGTTCATCTATGAGGTTAAAAAATCTATCATTGAAGATAAATAAAGGTTACTTAACAATTTAGTGTTGGGATTGAATGGAATTACTGACAGTGAAAATCATTAACAAGGATGTTAACAAACAAGGCATTGTATTTTTACTTTTTTATTTTTTGCTAACTGTTAAGATAGCATATGAAATTCTTGGTTAAAATTGGCAGAGATGTTAAAAACCTGCAAGAATTTACCTGATCAGGAATCCAGGCTCCTGGAGTGTTGAAGGATTCAAGCAGATCCGAACCACATAAGAGCATGACTTTGACTGATTCTGCAAGGAAAAGTAAATTCCTTCAACCATAGAACAAAAGGAAAAAACCTTAATTAGCAATAAAGCATTAATTGGCTAATTTAGATAAACTTTTATTACTAGCGTAGCGCAAAAGGAAAATCAATTACTTCACAGCGATGCACAGATACAGAAGCTAATGTTGTTTACCTTTGCTAAGCAACCTGTTTTTGCAAACTGAATCTCGAATTCTAGAAAGAACAGTTACAATTCTTTCATAGCTAGTTTGCTTAGCCTGTAAAGGTTCAGCAGAAAGATAAGTACAACTTAGTTTCATTTCCCAAAGACAAAGGCACAACATATGGTTTTAAAAAGGACATGCTACATATACCATATTACAATCAACAAATGAAGGGAAAATATAATGAAGGACATGCTACATATACCAAATACGAATCACTCTTAATTATTGCCAATAGAAGACGAACCCTAACATCGATCGATTCAGCAAACAAATATACCTAGAATCGGCTGGCGTGGGAGATAGCGGGGAGGAGAAGGGGCCGTTCCGGAACCGTGACGACGTGGTGGGGCTTCGGGGGCGGGGAGGAGAAGAGGGTGTTGGGCGACGGCGTGTCTGGGTTCGGGGGGCGGGGAGGAGGGAAGGGCGTTGGGCGACGGCGGGTAGGGCAACGGGGGCGCAGGGAGGAGAAGAGGTGTTTCTTTGACGGCGGGTCGGGGATTCGGGAGGCACGGAGGAGGGGAAATTCGAGATAGTTTTGGTGAAGGAGGGGTTTTGGAAACGGGGGAAATTAGAGAGAGTTTTGGTGAAGGAGGGGTTTTGGAAATGGGGAAGAAGTTAAACGGTTTTGATGGAGTTAGATTTTTTACTTAGAATTTTCTTTTTTGCCCATATCTATTTTGTTTATTTACAGATATAATAGCGTTTCTAAAATGTCATAAATAATATAGCGTTTTAAAAATGCTGTCATAACTAAGAGTAAATTTCAAAATTAATCAAAGACAACATTTTCTCCAAAAATGCAATTATTGATCATTTTCAATAGCATTAACACTTAAATGCTATAATAAGTCCGCTGTAGAAAGTCCTATATGTTGTAGTGCTTAACCCGTTGTTCATGATAACGAGTTAAGTGATCCTAACCCGTCATCACCAATAACGGGTTAAGTAGATTAATATTGGCAGGACTTCATCCCCTACAGATCAAGTATTGATAAAGTACTGCAAATATCTCTCTACTTAACCCGTTATTGGAGATAACGGGTTGAGATCACTTAACCCGTTACCATGAACAACGTGTTAACTAAGGAGATATTGGCGGGACTTCAACCCCATACAGACCAAGTAATCAAAAAGTACTGTCAATATCTATCTAGTTAACCCGTTATTGACGATAACGGGTTAAGTGATCTTAACTCGTTTTCCCCAATAACGGGTTAAGTAGAGATAAATTGGGAGCACTTTATGAACACTTGGTCTGTAGGGGTTGAAGTCCTGCCAATATTAATCTACTTAACCCATTACCCACAATAACGGGTTTAGTTATTTTAAACCGTTATCTTAAATAACGTGCTAGGTTTATCCAATGTTGTCAGTATTTTATCTTCAGAATGTAAGTTTGCACCAAGTTTTTACAATTTTCCACAAAAAAATTCCAACAGCATAGCTGTATTGCACAAATACACATTTTGCACATATACAATAAAATCACTCACAACCTGCAACACAAATATACATTCGCTAACTAATTACAACAACAACATCCACAACAACATGTATGGTTCAAAAATTGTACACATACTCAAATTGCACTAAGATTAAATATAACACTAGTAATATATGTAGTTCACAAATACACAAAATGCACACATACACAAATTGCACTCTGATTAAATACACCAGCAATCTAATTGTACAAAAAAGAAACGTTCAATTGATCACATATATACAATCAAAAGTATGGAACTTTTCATTAATTGATTCCTACCATGGGCACGATTTTGCGTCATTCCGGACCTACACCACCAAAAAAAAAACTGGTTAATAATAAAGTCAAAAATAATAATTCTCTTCACATCGAAAGACAAAAGTAAGCAATTATTCGGTGTTTATCTTGAAAGTTTGATATGACAAACACAACCCGAATAATTCCTTAGCAAGAACCTTCACCTTCATCATCATCACTCTCTCCAGTGTTTGGAACTTCTTCATACCCTACCGATCCACTAAATAAGAGAGAAGAATGGGTTAGTATCAACTACAACAAGTTTAGATTCATTGAGTCCAATTAACAAATACTTAATCTCCGATATATTACCTTGCCATATTTTTTTGGCAATTTCGTGAATCGTGACATACGACACGAAGGCATGTACTGCGAAGTTTTGGCCTCTTCGTTTTTTGGGATTCTCTGATAGACTTCAACATTTTCCCGTTAGGCCTCCCCTTTGTGGTGCACTGCACGGGATCCCCCACTGGTGCATGTGCATGTGTATGTCCATCACTCTCCGGTTATGCGCTACCTTCGTGTGGTGTGCTATTTCCGAATTGAATGTGAGCAAAGTCTTCGATTCCCTTGAGCATGTGGTCGAGCATGTATTTGTACCCTCGCTCGGAAGAACAACTAAGATCGACCAAATATCTTGAGTGCATAGTCAGTTCACAATAACGAGAGGCAAAATTGTCGCTCATACTATTAGAAACCGGTGTACTGCTTCTTATCAGTTGATCCCTGGTCCATCGCCTACAAATATATTGCTCGGATAGTGCGGTGTGATCTGTGAACCAAACAACTACCAATAGATGTTTGCAAGGAATGCTTACGAAGTCATACATGGCACAAGGGCATTTAGCCATATAATGGGTTTTACAAAAAGAAATCACCCTTCCCGGTTCTGAATTTTCAAAAACGGTTACAGAAAAAGCTGCACTATCCGGTGTATCCATACTCGTAATTAAACTCACATTAAGTAATAAGCTTTTACGACTTCTTGTTGGAACTTGTAGAAAATCTTCAGTGTGTATGTTCCCACCATTTGTGACTCCAATGCCCATTCGGTCTTCAATTTTGGCCTCTCCTCGCGATTACGATGAGTTTCTTTAAGTTCATCGTGTCTTTATTTTACTAAGATTTGGTCAAAGATGACGGCAAATTCATGTAATGAGTACTTCTTATGAGTATGTTGCTTCAAAGATGAATGTAGCGATTCGCTACGTTGGGTACTCAACATGCCGTCCCAAAATGAGTCTCTTGCATACACGAAAGCCCATTTCTCGCGAATCTCAAATTTATCGTTCAACCATTTGTTATTATCAAGTTTGTACTGGGAAATCAAATTTTTCCACTTCTATTCAAATTCAGTTTTATATTCCGCCGTATAAATGATAGTCTTCAAAGCATCACTAAACTCATCAATGTTATTCGGTATACGCACTTCATGCGGTAACTTATCCAAAATATGCCAAATGCAATATCTATGTGACGTGATTGAGAAAAATTTAGAAATTGCAGCAGTTATTCCACGATCCTTATCTGTCACGATGTTCAGCGAATCGTGAGTTATTGCTCCTCGCCACTTTTCAAAGAACCACTCAAATAAGGATGCCTTCTCATTTTGGATGAACCCACAACCTAGGAATATTGATTGCCAATGATGGTTGAATCCAGCAAACGGTATAAACAACATCCCGTATCGATTTGTGTTGTAGGTAGCATTAAAGCAAACAACATCCCCAAATACTTCATAATTCTTTCTAGCGATACCATTCACCTAGACACAATGGGACAATCGCCCTTCGGGATCACATTGGTAATCATAATAGAATAAAGGATCGGTCTCCTTTTTGGATTCAAAGAACTCAAGTAGCATTTTCCCGTCGTGTCCTTTTAAACCTTCCATCTCATCTCTCCTGAGATTTCTGACATCGGTTTCAGTGAAACCAATTTTCTCATTACCTCTACTTGCACCTTCGAAGAATAGCATTTGTTTGCATACAGGAACATTAGCTTCGGTAAGTTGACCGATTACTTTTTTATCTGTATTTTTCAATTCACAGTTTCGAGGTTGCAAGTGACGTCTACCGGGTGAAGTAAATCCGTGATTGTGTGGTTCATTATATGAATAAAGAATCCACGAATTACTTTGTGGGTTTAGTTTGACACAAACGAAAGCTTTGCAACCCGTTCTAGAAGTTGTTCCTTGTCTAACTTCATTCTAATTATTCGGTGACTCCCTGGCTTTATTACAAACATATGATTTATCCACTACATCGTTTTCCTTGTATTTATTTCCACCCTTACGCATAGAGAATCCCGCACATTTGCAGTACGATGAATAAAACTTTTCTGCTTTCTCTAGAGTGGGAATTATCATACCAATCTTCGGTTTTAGGTGCTCGTCAACATAAGGAAGAAACTCGCCAATTTGTTGTGCACGAACAAATTTCTCTCTGACAACAGTACTTCCTTCAAAACTGTCCATACTTAAGAAAACGAAAAGGAGAACAATTAGGGCTACTAAACCCGTTACGAAATGTGATGAAAAATTTCTATCTTTATTTACATATTATTAGAGAAACGCGACATAACTCCGAGCCTTGATCGATTCTGGTACCATACCTGCAAAAAGACCCATTAAGGACAATGAACTCAAAAGAACAGCAAAACTAAGAGAAAGAAACAACTACATACAAGGCACGGCCGGGCTCAGTCCAACGCTCGCCAGGTGGCCCTCCGTCACCTTCGGCCAGCAGATGCTGTGCAACAGACGGAGGCGCTCGACAGATTTCCACTCCTCGGCCGTCAGGTCCTTCGGCCTCGGCGCCTTGAAGCCCGGCTTGAAATAATTCCAACGAGTGGGAATGTCCCAAGGCTCCTCACTCCGGATAACGAAATATTTTCGTTTCCACTCCTTGATGGAGTCCGGATGACCATGAACCACCTTCCCCTTACTCCGAGGCGAAACATAGTATATACCCTCCGACTCCCCCGATGAGCTGATCCCCAGCATCGCCCGGAACACGCCCAAACTAAGAGGCACCTTCCGCTCCTCACATAGTAACACGAAACAGATGATCTGCTTCCACGAATTCGGCCTGTACTGCATCGGGGCCAGGGACGCCCAATTCAGCACATCCCGGATAAACGGATGGACCGGCAGCCTCAGTCCAGAGCCAAAGACGTCTATGGGGAAGACGCAGTACCACGCCGGCAAGGGGTTGGTAGGACAAAAGGCTCGGGCTCGGCAACATGAGTTCGTAACCGGACCCGATGTGGAACGCCGACTGAGCCACCTCCAAGTCACCGGCTTCCAAGATCGTCGGAAGCGCGTCCATCTTCACCATCTTCCGACTCGGCGAAGACGGCTGAACCCCTTGCAGCGCCTTATCGGAGAGATCATCGGGGTACCATCGAAACTGGATCGGCTGTACAGGCGACCTTGTCACCACATTCCGGAGGATGGGCCCCTGGCTCGGACCGCCGGCCTTTCCCCCCTTCTTCCTTGACACCCTCTTCTTCTTCGCCCTCTCCGGCGAGGGAGTAGATAAACGATCAAGACCAGCCGGCGCGGAAGACGAACCCACTCCTCGAACCACGGATCTCTTCCCCGTTCCTCCTGTCCGAGCCTCGTCCTCTTCACCCTCTTCCTCGGACTCTAGATCCAGTATTTGAACATCGTCCGAACTATCGCTCCCCTCCTCAGAATCACTACTCTCCACCACATACAGCTTCCGAGAGCGCAGGGGCTTCACGTCATACACCGTCTCCTCCTCCCACGATGTCGAGTCGGAGAGCCCGGTGGCAGGCGCCCCTTCCCTTCTAGACGTCGAAGCCGAAGAGCCAGACTGAGCCCTAGACATGCCTAACTAAATAAACTTACCAACTAACCTTGGGTTGCTTCGGAAGAACGAGCCTGGTGCCGCAAACAGTAGTGACGAGCGCCGAAGTGTTTGAAAATTTTTTTGGAGAAAGAAGCGAGAGGGAAGTGAGCAGTAAGGGGGAAAGGTGGGGGTGTTTATAGAGGAAGAAAGGACTCCTCGTTTTTAACGTAACTGCTCCTCGATTGGCGTGAAACTGCCACCTATAAAATCGCGCCACGTCACCTTAGAATGTGTGCCGCTGACGTCACCCAGCGCCAGCTTGGAAACCAGACGCGAGGGTCGGTTCGGATAAAATGCTTCAGACAAGGACACCCCCGCGACTATCCCTAGGAGGCAAGAGAAAATTTTCTTTGTCTTAAGGCACCCGCCCTCGGCAGACGCCCTGGGCTCCAGGGCTCGGTCGGTTCCCCTCTCACCCGCGAGCAACTCGGGGGTTACGACCTCGGAAGCCGAAACCCCGAATTGTTTGAGGGTGGGAGAAAAACCACCACCGCCTAGGACCCTGTCGGAAAGTAGATCGGCCCACCTCCCATCTCTAACTCTGTCGGGCTGACAACCATCAGAAGCCGTCAGCCCGAAGGGAAGACAGAGATTAGAGAAGACCCATCCGTCCGAGGCTCCTTATTCCCCAGGTCCGAACTTCGGTCATTGTCCCTCCCGTCCTGATCTCTCTTGGGTCTGACAACCGCATCAGGGCTGTCAGATCCAAGAGAAGATCCGGACGGCAAAGCCACTACCAGTCAGTGACTCCCAGGGTTGAAATCTTTCAAATATAAGGCGTCCGCCCAAGGCAGACACCTCCGATGGTCGATGGACCACCCTTGATGTGATCAAGACTGCAGTGGGGGAGTGAGGTATTTATAACCTCCCCCAAAAGCCTGCCATTACGGCCCTTGGGAGGCCAAGCGTCACGCCTAGGAAGTTGAAGCGCCATGCATTTATTGGAGGACACCATTAATGCCCCCAGGAAGTTGGAACGTCGCACGAATCCCGGAACGCCATTAATGCCCCCGGGAAATGGGAACATCACACTGATCCCGGAGCGTCCTCAACGCTCCATGAAGACAGCAGGCAACTCAGCTCAAACTTCTAAGGCACAACGGTTCGCCACTCCCTTGCCGACCCATAAACCCTCGCCAGCCCGAGGTACGGTCTGGCACCAGGGTCGCCTTCTCTCGAAGGCTCGACGCATCGCCACCACCCTTGCCGACCCATAAACCCTCGCCAGCCCGAGGTACGGTCTGACACCAGGGTCGTCTTCTCTCGAAGGCTCGACGCATCACCATCGCCCTTGCCGACCCATAAACCCTTGCCAGCCCGAGGTACGGTCTGGCACCAGGGTCGCCTTCTCTCGAAGGCTCGATGCATCACCACCACCCTTACCGACCCATAAACCCTCGCCAGCTCGAGGTACGGTCTGGCACTAGGGTCGCCTTCTCTCGAAGGCTCGACGCATCACCACCACCCTTGCCGACCCATAAACCCTCGCCAGCCCAAGGTACGGTCTGGCACCAGGGTCGCCTTCTCACGAAGGCTCAACGGTTCGCCCTCACCCTTGCCGACCCATAAACCCTCGCCGGTCTGAGGTACGGTCAAATGCCAGGGTAGCCTTCTCACGAAGGCAAAACAGCTCGCCCTCCCTTCTCCACGACCATAAGTACTCCTCCACGGCTAACTCTCGCATCCCCGTAGGAGTGGGGAGCTTATGAGGTAGGGTAAAAATGGCCTGGGGCCCAGCCAAGGCCCAGGAGGATTTTCTCACTCAAAGACAAATCCAGCCCGGCTCTGGACCACACCTGGCTCGGTGCCGAACCATAAATCCACCGCCACGAAACTGGCCTCCTCGTCTCGACGTTCCGCCCCGACCTTCGGTCCCCAAACCTCTACCGTCTACAGGGCCCTCCGCTTAGTCCAGTAAGGGATGAGAATGACCTGGCGCGACCTAAGCCCCCACGATCCGCCATGCCAGCTCCAAATCTACTTGGGGCTTTGCCACGTCAGCCCTAAACCGCTCTGGGCGCTGCCACGTGTGCCCTAAACCACCTGGGCCTCTGGCCATGTCAGGCCCATGGGCCTTCGGGTCCAAACCCGGTCCCCAAGCGGATCCAAATCCGGTTGGGTTATATATAAATACTAGACCCTCACCCACCTTCAAAGGTAATCAATCTTTCACCACTTAAATCCCTAGTTATTGCTACTCTCTCTCAGAGACTGACTAGATCGTCGGAGGGTCTGCCATCGGGATAAATCCCGGTGTTTCGAGACCGTCTGCAGGTACTCGAGGCACGTCCATCCAAGCCGATCCCCGAGCGCCGAAGCGAGCCCGAGATCACCGTCCGCTACCGAACTCTTCCCCTCTTACAAATTGAGTCCGAACTCACACCTGGTGCATCCACACGCCTCCCAAAAACAAGCCGCATCAATCATCATTTTCACTGAATAACAATTTTAGATCTTTTGACATGAAAACGGGTAGCTCATAAAGTGACACACCATTCGAAGTGTAAATATTATTATATCTGAAAAGCAAATGAAAAGAAGAACAGAGTAGGATTTTCGAGATGGAGAGAGTATGACCAAGGCATTCACGTTTCTAATACTCACGGCTTCCGCCTTGAAGCACGACCAGCATGAGCTTCAAATTGTGAAGGACTGACCTGCACATTACAGTTGGAAATAATAGTACCTAGAAGCATAATTTGAAGCAATCTTGGAACCCAAAAACTAAATCTACTTACCACACTGTTGCAGCAATGATAGTATATTCTAGAATCTTTTATATACCCATAAGTAGTTTCTGTCAATAAAATGAACTTGTTATTGAAAAAGAAGAAACATATAATGGTAAACTTAAGCAATAAAAACACCAGTTGATTAATAAATATCTGGCCTCGAACATTGTCACTCCCCGCTTCCCAAAAATACGGAATACGAGTGCGTGACGAAGCCCAGCAAATAATTTTAACATCATCCATAAACTGTAGGATCGACTCAGCATCACAACAAGAATATAACAAAATATATATACAACCACGCATGCATGAATAATTTATTAAGCAACGGAAAATAATTTAAACATAATAATAATATCCAAATAGTTTTCAAGTCTAGATCAAAGATAAAACTCAGGAACATAAGCCCGTTACAAGTTTTAAGTAGCACGAAATAGATAACTCAAAGGAAATAAATAATTTAAGCATGTCTTTCCTCTATTTGAAGCCTAGAATCTCTGCTCACCAATTCTAGCAGGCAACACGTCTCCAAAGTTTGTTTATAATATAAAAAGGAGCAAATAGAGAAAACAAGAGAAACACCCTTAATGCAAGTTAGGGCCACAAATAGTAAAAACGAGTACAAGAAATATGGAACAAAATTTGGAATCAAGAATATAATAGGGATACAACAAGTAGTGGGGATTCAAGAAACTAGCTAGCAAGAAGGACAACTCAAGTGATCAGGTTGGGTAACAAATACTAATAGTGAAGTAAGTGACAAGTGAACATGTAAGGGTATCCAACATCAAGTAACAAGCGCCAAGAACAAGTGTCAAGTAACAAGTCTCAAGTCTAGTGTCAAGTTGTCAAGTAACAAGTATCAAGTCTCATGTATCATGTAGTCAAGTATCAAATAAGCATGTATCAAGTTCAAGTTTCATGTATCAAGTCTTGTGGTTATTACTATCTAGGTAGCACTTCATGCATCCATACTTTTACTACATGGTTGCTACAGTCAATGAAATTTCGTTTAGGCCTAGTAATAGAATTTATAGGGCGGTGTACTCAGGTATCAAGTATCAAGCAAGCTATGCTCATGAATCGGAAAATCATATAACTAGTCCATGTGTCAAGTCATAATAAGACAAGTCATGAATCATCTATATATACTAGTTCATGGATCAATAATATACTAGTCCATGAATCGATTTATAATATACTAGTTCATGAATCAAATAATATACTAGTTCATGAATCGAATAATAATATACTAGTTCATGAGACATGTATCAAGCGGAAAACACGGGCCCCCTTCTGAGTACACTTACCTATATTGTCCACTACTATGGTCTTTCCATTAACCCCGACTTATTATTTATTATTATCATCAAGCAAGCATGCAAGTGTGCGAAACAAGTCAAGCAAACATAATCAAGAACATGCGAAAAGTCTAGGTTAGGTGGGGTACATGTTCGAGAGTCAAAATAAATTAAAGTATCAAGTCTAACGAAAATCTCAAATTACTTACTATTATCATAGTTAAAATAATTTGTAAACTAAAGAAGTGCAGCAGTTTTTGTGAATCTGCGACTACCGACACAGAAGCAGTAAAACTGCGATATCTCCTAGACCGTAACTTGGAATTCGAAAATTCTGGATGTTATTAACAACTAGACATTTAGAGCTACATTTCATATTCAGGGCTCCAGTTCAGATTTTGATTTTAAAGGGGTCTAAACAGCAAGTAAAGTTCAGGACAGCAACAAGTGTGAATGTATTTCATATATAAGTTGCATGATAATTGATTATTATGAGTCTAGATTAATGTGTGATACAAATACGGATATAGTTGTTATCAAATCAACAAGTCACATGTATTTCTCAACTCTAAAGAATATCAGATCGACACAACATATCACACCTCACATGTCCACAAGTCAAGGGGTTCATGTTCAAGTAGTTAGGAGATAGAGGGTCCAACTAGTTTTGTAAATATGTCAACGAAAGGGTTGTGACTCTTAAGATTAAGGAATCGACGATGAATAATTCAAGATCAACAAATGATGAGACAAGAAGAAGTCACAACTACCTCCTATTTGCGGTATTTTCAATTAAATGCTAATATTAGGACAATAAATTATATAAGGAGAATACTTGCCTTTAGGACGACGATTAGATCCGATAATTTGAGAATAACGGGATCGGAATCCCGGAGACAAGCAACGATCACGATGATCACGATCGGGCACGGATCTCGATGATCAAGATGGTGATCAAGATGAAGATCAAGCGAATCCAACGGCCGAGATCGAACATACATAAAACATATAAGAATTAGAAGAGTACCAAAAGAGTAAATTTACCATGATTGACAATTGATAAATGAGTACAAAAAGAGGATCAAATGTTTAACTCACCAAGTAGAAGACGAACGAGAGGATCAAGACGATCAAGGGCCGAGATCAAGTGTGATCGGTTGATTGGACGGCTGAGATCGAAGATCGAGATCAAGATCAAGATCAAGATGATGATCACGATCGCGATGATCAAAAGAGATTCGACAGTCGAGATCAAGATCTTGATGATAATGGAGACGATCGTGATGCGATCAACGGCCGAGATCAACGGATGAAGAAGACGATGATCGTGATTGTGATGAATGACGATCGGACGGCTCAGATGTGATCAGATAGTGATGATCAAGATGAAATGATGATGATGGAGATCCGACGGCCAAGAATCAATCATTCAAGTTCACAATCGACGGACGGCTCATAATTAATATGATCAAACCCCTGATCAACCTACAACGGAGCATCGGTTTGGCTTGACGGCGGCGGCACGAAGACTGCACTTTTGACTGAATGAAATCTTTCTCTTTGTCTTTGAATTTGACTAAGTGTTGGTGTTGCTCTGCTTTGAATCTTTGGTAATGTGTTTACAAAAATTTTTGAAATTTGGCTAAGTGTTCACGTCGCCCTTCCTAGAAGCTTCGGCTACGTGTTCACAAAATTTTTAAAATTTTGCTAAGTGTTCACGTCGCCTTGTTCAGGAGTTTTGGCTATGTGTTTACCAAATTTGTGAATTTTTGCTAAGTGTTCTTGTCATCTTGCCTTGAAATTTTCAACTCGTCGACGTGACGCAGCTTGTCGAAGTGCCTCATGTGGCTTAGGAGATTCGTCCTGAGGCTGGCCTAGGGGCGACGAAGTTATGCGTCGCTAGGTGCCGAGAGCGCCTTTACAAAGTTGAGTTGGAGCTTTGCAGAGCGGAACGTAAGCAGAATCATCTGCAACTAATCGTAGGTCGTAGAGATATCGAGATTCGGAGGCTAGAAGAGAGGCTCGGGGAGATGACCCCTGAAGGCGATGATGATGGTTCGTCAACAGCGTTTAATCTCGGCCTGAGGCTTAGGCGACTCCGCCATTCCTTGACGAAGATGACAACAGAGAGAGATGAACTGGCAGCTGAGAGGGATGAATTGACGGAAGCAAGAGATGAGCTTTCGGCGGAGAGAGAAGAACTGACAGCGGCGATGGGCAAGTTGACAGCGGAGCAAGATGAGTTGTCAGCAACAATGAACAAAGTGAAGGTAGAGATAGACGAGTTGAAGAGGGTTACTGTTGATAAGAGCATCGAGGTTAGTTATCTTCGTCGGATTATTGCCGGCAGCTCTGGTGCTGCAGGCTCGGCTCGGCTTCCTCGCTTAAAGATAGCTGTGAAGGACGATTCTCTGAAGGGGCGCATCATCGAACTTGAGGCGGAGGTCGCTCGCCTCAAGCCCCAACCAGAACGGGTCAATGTCAGAAGCACCTCGTGTACTCGGGAAGAGAGCGATAGAGGAATTTCTTTTTACGAGCTTGCGACTCGCTCGCTCGTTGCTCGGCAGAGCCCTGGTGACGCACAAAGTGGGGTGGCTGCTTCGTCGAGCGGAGCGTCTGTTGGGGCTACTGTCAGAAGTAATGCTGAAGATGTGTCTCAGTTTGCCGGGCTAGGGACGAGCACTGAGGTTAGATGTCGGCCGTACAGCGTTCGCCGTCCTTGGGTGTCTTTAAACCGAAGCATCCCTGCCCCCTAGAAGGCGTTAAAGTAGTTGTCCGTTTTTGTTCTTTTTTGTTTCCCAAGTTTTGTATCTCATCATAAGTACGAGAAGTTGGTCATGTAAATAGATTTGTCGCTCAAACTCCAATGCAATGATATTTGTTTTGTGAACTTGCACATTTCGTTGGCACTTGTTATTTGTTTGGCTCATATACTTGGAGCGGAGTCGAACCATGTGTTGTGCTTCAAGCTTGTGGTTTTGAGAGCAATAATGGTTGTTGGATTAGTTCCAAGTGGCGAACCACTTCTAACTTGCTTAATAGCAAGTTTGCGAAGCAGAATCGAGCCAAGTTTTGGACTCCGAACTCGTCGTTTGAGTAAGATTCAACGGTTGTGGGAGCACTTCCAAATGGCGAACCACTTCTAACTCGCTTAAGAGCAAGTTTGCGAAGCGGAATCGAGCCATGTTTTGGACTCCGAACTCGTCATTCTTAGAAGAGTTCAACGGTTGTGGAAGCAGTTCCGAATAGCGAACCACTTCTAACTCGCTTAAGAGCAAGTTTGCGAAGCGGAATCGAGCCATGTTTTGGATTCCGAACTCATCATTTTTAGAAGAGTTCAACGGTTGTGGGAGCAGTTCCGAATGGCAAACCACTTCTAACTCGCTTAAGAGCAAGTTTGCGAAGTGGAATCGAGCCATGTTTTGGACTCTGAACTCGTCGTTTTTAGAAGAGTTCAATGGTTGTGGGAGCAGTTCCGAATGGCGAACCACTTCTAACTTGCTTAAGAGCAAGTTTGCGAAGCAGAATCGAGCCAAGTTTTGGACTCCGAACTCGTCGTTTTTAGAAGAGTTCAATGGTTGTGGGAGCAATTCCGAATGGCGAACCACTTCTAACTCGCTTAAGAGAAAGTTTGCAAAGCAGAATCGAGCCAAGTTTTGGACTCCGAACTCGTCGTTTTAGAGAACACAATTAGGGTACTAAACAGAGAGATTAAACGATCACACGAGAGTTATTATGCAAAAGAAGTTCTTTATTAATTATTGCTAATCGGTCGCTTCTAAGTTACTGGCCGTTATTACAATGGAAGAATAATAAAAAAAAGGAACAAATAGAATAGTCCAACATTTGATGGTACTTGGAGAGGTGTTCAAACACCTTCTTGGTACTTCAGTAAATGGTCGGCGTTCCATGTTCTTTTTATCTCCCTACCTTCGAGGTCTTCAAGACGATATGCTCCTGGTCGAACTACCCTAGAGACCTTGTATGGTCCTTCCCAATTCGGGGCTAGCTTGCTCTTTTGGCTGGATAACGAGATGGCTAGCTTCCTGAGGACTAAGTCCCCCTCCTTAAGATCTGTGGGACGGACCCTTCTGTTGTAGGACTGCTTGATTCTTCTTCGATAAATCTCTTGGCGAATCGAAGCTCGTTCGCGGAGTTCATCGATAAGGTCCAGATTGGCTCGGATATCTTTAGCGTTCTGCTCTTCAGTATATGCAATCAGGCGAGGGGATCGCAAACCAACTTCTAAGGGGATTACGACCTTGGAACCATAGGTGAGGTTGAAAGGCGACTCTCCTGTGGGTGTTCTCTTTGTAGTGTGGTAGTTCCACAGTACGTTAGGAAGCTGTTATGCCCACAATCCTTTAGTCGACTTGTTTACTCTCTTCTTGATACCCGAGAGGATTTGCCTGTTGGCGTTCTCTACTTGACCATTGGATTGAGGGTGAGAGATGGAGGAGAACCACTGCTGAATATCGAGGTCTTCACATAAGGAGCGGAATGTGGCCCCTGCAAATTGTGTTCCGTTATCTGTCATTGTTGTTGCTGATTTTGGTGTGGGAACAAACAGATAGAATTTGTGGATTCTTGAAAAAACGAACAAGGCAAACCTGTTGACCTGTTTACCTTCACCGGCTTGTTGACTTGATCTCTTGTCGCTGTTGTGAACCTGCAAAAAGTGCGAGACACCGGGATGGATCCCTCCGACGCACCCTCCGACGCTCTTGTCAGTAATCTGAATGATTAAGAAAGAGCTTTAACTGGAAAAGTATTGATTACCTGGTAACATTGGGGGGGGGAGGGGTATTTATAGTCGCCTTAGGGATCCGTTTCAAGATATGAACATATCTCTACTTCCCGGTGTGAATGGATAGAAGCGGTTAAGATCACTTCTTAGGGATAATTATGAATCTGAATTCTTCTTTATCCTTCTGAATTGGTTTGTAACAGGTTGGGGCCCGTACCCAGTAAGACAGATCCGTTTATGGGTTAATTGTCTTTGAATAAAGACCCAGTTCCCATTTCAGACCCGTTTGTAGGTGAAATTACCGTTTTACCCCTGAGCTTTAAGATTCGTGTCCGATTTGAACGGTCCTGATTTAATTCCATTTTTAGCCATATCACGAGTCTCCCACTCCTAGAGACTGAGTTTTACAGTCTTTAAGGAGTAGTTTTGTTGTTCTAATGGCGTACGGGATTTTATCGGTGTTCTTAAGGGAGTTCAGATCTTGCTCGAGGTGTAACGGTGTTATTCTGGACTTTTAAAATGCCCAAAAATATCCTCAGAATTTTCTGGATTTTTGGTGATTTTTCCAGAATTTTATGAATTTTTTTTCATTTTTTTGAAATTTTTTTTCATTTTCCAAATTAAATAATTATTAATCAATTATTCTAATTAAATAATTATATTCTAATTAATCCATTATTCTAATTAAATAATTATATTTTTCAGAATTTTAAAATTATTTTTCTGAATTAATAATTATTTTTAGAATTTTTAATTAATTTTTTTCGATTTTTAAATATTTTTTCAGATTTTTTAAATAATTAATAAAAATTAATTAATTAATTAATTAATTAATTATTATCTGGACACGCGGCACGTTTCTGGACGTTGATCGTGATCAGATGGCGCGCATCGCAAAGCAGATCATGCTCTAGACACGTGGCGCGTTTCTGAGCGTCGATCGTGATCAAATGGCATGCATCACAAAACAGATCATGCTCTGGACACGTGATGCATTTCTGAGCATCGATCATGATCAGATGGCGCGCATCGCAAAGTGGATCATTTTCTACATGCGGCGCATTTCTGAGCGTCAATCGTGTCGTGGCGCGAATTTTAAGACGATCAGACGACTTGTATAGGTCGGCATCGTTTTTTCTCCAATTTCATGCTCAGTGGGTCGGTAGCTCGGCAACGGCCAAAGCTGCGGAGTTGACACCACGTGGTGATGCCACTTGGCATTTTTTTCCCCTCAGTTCTGCTTCGTTCTTCTCCTTTGTCTTTCTCTCTTCCGCTCTGTTTCTCACTTCTTCTCCTTCGTCTTTACCGCCTCGCCCCCAAACTCTCCACCTCTCCGACTTCGCCTGGCGAGGAGGTCGACGACGAGAGGATGGAGCTCGGAAACGTGGAGCTTGAAGGAGAGGAGCTCGAAGCTCTGTGGCGGAGCTCGGAGAGAGAGAGATGTGAGCTCGGCGGCAGAGGCAGCTGGCGACGAAGGGGGGAGCTCGGTGGTTGCTCGAGCTTCGTCGAAGGGTTGGTGGGTTCGGTGATGGAGATGCTCGACATTGGACACTGGAGGTGAGGAGTTAAGCTCGAGGCTTTGGAGCTCGACGAAGGGAACGTCGAAGCTCGAGCTCGGCTGCCGTGAGGGGTCTCCTCGACATTGGAGGTTAGGGATGAGCTCGCGAGAGGAGGAGTTCGTCGATGAGAGATCGCTCGAGGGAGCTCGAAGAAGGAGATGATGGAGCTCGGAGCTCGGCACTGTGGTCCGCCATGGCAGAGCTTGTGAAGGAGACCTCGACACAGTGGTGGAGAGGAGCTCGCCGAAGGAGGAGGGAGTGCTCGGCGGTGTGAGGAAGAGAAGCTTTGGGTGTTTGTCTTCTGTGCTGTTTGGCGCCAAAACGATTGAAGAAGAGGAAGGGGAGGAGTGATATGGGTTCGGGTTTGGGACCCCAACGGGTCCGAACCCGACCCTTCTCTCCAATTTTTTTCTTGGGTTGCTTCTTATTCGGCAACTCCGAGCACGGATTTTGAGGTGCATTTTTGCCACTTTGCAGTTCGGTAGATCGATAGCTCGGATTTCAGATCCGAGCTACGTGGCTCCATCTGGGCGATTGATCACGATCATGGTGCGAATCACAAGGCAAGAGGCCCAAATTTCGATAAAACGTGATCTTGTCGTTTTGTGGAGATGTGGCAAAATCTGAGTCATCCATCAGCCATGTCGCGAATATCTGGACGATCTGACGGTCCAAGGAGCTCGGGGGTATTTTTTTCCCCAATACGGAGGTCGGTGCCCCGGTAGCTCGGCATTGTAGCTCGGTAGCTCGACGAGGAAGGGGGTCGACATATTGGAGAGGTGAGCTCGACGACGGTGGAGGGGTCGGAGCTCACCGAGGAAAGGGGTCGGCATTTTGGAGAGGTGAAGAGCTCCGAAGCTTGGTGTCGGATCCGCTTTCCCGGTGCTACGGTGGTCCGATCGGGGCGTGAGACCCCTCGTTTCGAATCTAACTCGAAGATCTACAACTTCTCTTTAGGAGTGGGATGAAGATTCACCCTTCTTCATGGTCAAAATAGCCCCGCAACATTCTTGTCTTGATGAAGTTGATGAGTGTTTTGGTCTTGAGGATTTTCGAAGAGGAGCTCCACTCCTAGGGGTGGAGAAGATGTGCTAGGAAGACCCTCGTGAGAGCCATGGGAAGACCCATTCTTTGAGGTGAGTGCAAGGAGCAACTCTATAGGAGAGTTTTGAGCTCCAAACTCGCGTAGAAGAGGCCCGCTTTGGAGGTGAGCGGAGCGAAGAACTTGGCCCTAGGAGAGAGCCATTTGGGAGACGAGCTTGAGGAGCAACTCTAGGAGAGAGTTGTGATCTCCGAACTCGTTGAGAAGAGGTCCGCCTTGGAGGTAAGCGGAGTGAAGATCTTGGCTCTAGGAGAAAGCCATTTGGGAGACGAGTTTGAGGAGCAACTCTAGGAGAGAGTTGTGAGCTCCGAACTCGTTGAGAAGAGGTCCGCCTTGGAGGTGATCGGAGCGAAGATCTTGGCTCTAGGAGAGAGCTATTTGGGAGACGAGTTTGAGGAGCAACTCTAGGAGAGAGTTGTGAGCTCCGAACTCATTGAGAAGAGGTCCGCCTTGGAGGTGAGCGGAGCGAAGCGCTTGGCTCTAAGAGAGAGTCATTTGGGAGACGAGTTTGAGGAACAACTCTAGGAGAGAGTTGTGAGCTCCGCACTCGTTGAGAAGAGGTCTGCCTTGGAGGTGAGCGGAGCGAAGAGCTTGGCTCTAGGAGAGAGCCATTTGGGAGACGAGTTTGAGGAGCAACTCTAGGAGAGAGTTGTGAGCTCCGAACTCGTTGAGAAGAGGTCCGCCTTGGAGGTGAGCGGAGCGAAGAGCTTGGCTCTAGGAGAGAGCCATTTGGGAGATGAGTTTGAGGAGCAACTCTAGAAGAGAGTTGTGAGCTCCGAACTCGTAGTTTAAGTGAGATTCAACGGTTGTGGGAGCAGTTCCGAATGGCGAACCACTTCTTACCCGCTTATGAGCGAGTAATTTGAAGCGGAATCAAGCCAAGTGTTGGACTCCGAACTCGTTGTTAGAGGGGGTTAACGAGGTGCAAGAGCAATTCCGAATGGCGAACCACTTCTTACTCTCTTATGAGCGAGTAATTTGAAGCGGAATCGAGCCAAGTGTTGGACTCCGAACTCGTTGTTAGAGGGGGTTAATGAGGTGTAGGAGCAATTTCGAATGGCGAACCACTTCTAACCTGCTTATGAGCGAGTAATTTGAAGCGGAATCGACCCAAGTGTTGGACTCCGAACTCTTTATTAGAGCTTAGTAAGTTGTGGGAGCAGCCATGTAGGAGAAGCTGGACTCTGAACTTACCATTTAACGAGTCGTAGATGTGAATCGAAGAGATAGAGATGAAGCAAGAGCAATAATTTTCAATGAAAAAATGTAAAATTTTATTGAGATAAACTAAGTGGCCGCTTCAATAGGGCGAGCCATTATTACATGCTATTGGCCGGGTTACAAGCATCGGCCTTATTGAAAATCAAGATCATACTTCTACGATAAGGTGAATACCTCTTGGGAGGAGCTGGGAGGTTCTTAGTCTTGAAGCTCGGCGGGCCTTTCTGTTCGTTTGTAGGCTCCTCAGGGGGAAAGCTCGGCCCCATCTTTTTGGCCGAACTTGGTCAGGTGTTCCCGCTCTATGAGTTCTTCGATCTCCTCCTTGAGAGTCCGACAATCATCCGTGTCGTGGCCGTGGTCCCTGTGAAAGCGGCACCACTTATCCTTGTTCCTCTTCTTGGCAGGGGTATTCATTCTAGGGGGAGCACGGAGTAGCCCTTCCTTGTCCACCTCCATAAGGACTTCTGATATATTAGCAATGAGGGGGTGAACTTCTCAAAATGAGGAGTCGGGCGGCGCTGGCCATTGCTGTCCTTCTGGGATTTTTGGGACTCCTCTTCGTTCGTATTCTTCCGTTTGTTCCTGGAAGATGATTCTTCAAGAGTGGGGGGGTTGCGAGCCTCCTCCGCCCGTATGTACTTCTCCACCCTAAGGTAGCGTTTGGCCTAGCTTAAAATTAGCTTTTCTTCTCCTTTAGAAGTAGAAGTTGG
This sequence comes from Hemerocallis citrina, assembly GCA_017893485.1. Lineage (NCBI taxonomy): Eukaryota > Viridiplantae > Streptophyta > Magnoliopsida > Asparagales > Asphodelaceae > Hemerocallis > Hemerocallis citrina. The sequence goes on along the minus strand of JACEHZ010000622.1, from coordinate 52,739 downwards.
GTCAAACGCATATTTTGAAAAGCTCTACAGAAGGAGAAGTAGCTTATTTTTAATGAAGAAAAGGAGCTTAAAAAAAAGTTCTCAAGAGCAACTTCTGGCTTCTCCTTTTATCCTTTTTTGGCCCTTCCCACATATCAAACTCTAACAACAAATTTTTTTCCCCTTTCCCTCCCCTTCTTAAATAAAATCAAAAGCTTAAATTGAGTATAAAAGTAGGTTAAAATTGATATCTTATGCCAAACAACTTCTAGCTTAAAAGTAGCTTTAAAGTTAAAAAAAAGCTGAATATCCAAACAGCTTCAGCTTTTAATTTCAAAGCTTTACTTTCTGACTTCTACTTCTGAAGTAGCTTTAAAGCCCCAAAAAAGCTAGGCCAAACGCAACCTAAGTAGGAGTTCTGAGAAGTTCCGAGGAGGCTTCTTGGCAAGGGACGCCCTGAGGTTGACATTAGTGACGTTGTGCTCGAATGCGGCAGAGGCTACTGATTGGTTGAGGGAGGGAATGGACCAGGCTTCGGAGGTGAAGCGTCGAACGTAATCCCTTAGGCGTTCACCCTTTTCTTGGTTGAGGGTCACCAGAGATACATTTGTTTTCTCGGCCCGGCGGCTACTCACGAAATGAGTAAGGAAGAGCCCTTCGAACTGATAGAATGAGAAGATGGAGGCCGGGACGAGTCGAGAGTACCATTCTCTCGCAGGCCCCTTCAACGTAGCAGGGAAGATCTTGCAGAGGAGGGCGTCTGAAGCATGGTGGATCATCATGAGAGTTTTGAAACTCTCTATGTGATTCGCGGGGTCCGACTCCCCGGTATACGACTCGAAGTGAGGTAGCTTGAAGTTCTCTGGGATGGGAGCCTCCATGATGGTGCGGGAGAATGGAGGTCTACTCGGGCAGAGGTTTATCACCCATTTCTCTTCTTCCCTGTTAATTCGGCCGAGGCGCCTCTCCATCTCGTGGAGACGGCGGTAGACTGAGTCTTCTCTTTGATCATATCTTGCCGAGCCCCGGGACCCATCTTCGTACGAGGGTGGACTGGGGCTGCGGCGATGGTAGCTTGGAGATGGACGAGGACTGGGAATGTGAAGGCGGTGGCTCCTAGCTGGCTCATGAGTAGGTGGCATCTAGTCGTTCTTTGGGGCGATATTGAGGGTTCGTAAGACTGTCGCTTGGAAGTCTTGAAGATCTGCCTTTGTGATTGGTGCCTCTCCAGCTTGGCGGTCCCTATGTGTGGCTCGGCTTACTGGAGAATGAGTTCTCCACCGATGACGCTGAGGGGACATCGGGGTTGACTCTGGCGACGCACCCTCCGACGCTCTTGTCAGTAATCTGAATGATTAAGAAAGAGCTTTTATTGGCAAAAGATTGATTACCTGGTAACAGTGAGGGGAGAAGGGTATTTATAGCTGCCTTAGGAATCAGTTTCAGGATAAGATCAAATCCCTACTTCCCGATGTAGATGGATAGAAGTGGTTAAGGCTGCTGATTAAGGATAATCATAAATCTAAATCCTCTCCTATCCAGTTGGACTGGGTTTCTTACGAATTGGAACCCGTACCCAGTGAGACGGATCCGTTTATGGGTTATTGGGCCTTGAATAAAGACCCAGTTCCCATTTCAGACCCATTTGTAGGTGAAATTACCGTTTTACCCCTGAGCTTTAAGATTCGTGCCTGATTTGAACGGTGCCGATTTAACCCTATTTTTAGCCATATCTAATAGTGGATTTGGGTCAAGAACAAATGAAATTTGGTTTTAGGGTTCAATTAAGATATAGGTCAAAATCAATAGAGTTCAAATCAAAATACTCACAATTAATAAGAGAACAATATGATCAACAAGCATAGCCCGATCAAAAGAACGAAAAATTTCATGAACAAATTCGATCAAAAAGAAAATAATCAAAAAAAGAAAAATAGGGTATTTAAAATATTCATATATATATATATATATATATATATATATACACACACACACACACACATTGAGTCAAACGGTGAAATGCATATAAAATTGAGTATGTTCGGGCTTAAAACAAAATAATAATAATAATAATAATAATAATAATAATAAGATTATATAACAAAATATAAATTTATTAAAATAACCCAAATATCAATAATACATTTAAATTGAGCTCAAACACAAATAGCCGATCAATAAGATATAGAAAATAAGATCAAAATACACCACTATTCGAAATGAATAAGGTTTTCGATTTGAAAATACTTTAATAAAATCTGAAATGAATTTGGCACAAAATAACTTTATAAAAATTAAATTATAGAAAATACATGGAAAATACTTATTATCGGGAATGGGGGTTACATGGAGGCAACGAAGGACTAGGTCTTCCTGTCCCTCGATCGAGTTGCCCCTTAAGACTCTTATTGTCACAGTTCTAGGACGGTAATCACTTATTTGATGGCCCTTGTTCAGGACAACTTCAAGGGCTTCGAGAAACTTGGTCTTTGAAGTTGTGGAACTTAGTCCAGGTGATGGGTGCCTCCTATTTTCAGTTATTCTTGGGAGTTTGTTGGATGAATAGAGTCGGTATCCTCTCACGTCTTCGTCCTCTTGGTGAGAGCGTTCGACGAGATTTCTGTCGACTAGGAGAAGGGCTTATCATGTTCCCTTAGTCTGAGTGGGGAACTTCATCTCGGGCACGCTTTTCATCGAAGCGCCGGTGGAGGTCCGTCCCTTGCTTCCGGGAATTAATGATGTTATGGAGATATGTCTGCTTAGATGCACCGGAGAGGGGAAGGTCATGTGGATTGAGACCCAGTCCTCAATCGGGTGAGGCCCAGGGGGAGGTTCAGACTAACGTTCAGAGCGACGCCGTTCAAATCCCGTCGACACAGCCTTGCTGATGGGAGGCTGCGATGGTGGATGATGGACCTGTGACGTTGGGCGTGGAGGTTACCTCGGAGGAGGGGGAGGAAGAGGGGTGTCTGCTTGACTTCTAGTGGTTGTCGCCTTCCTCCATTTGCGGGCAATGGCGGAAAGTGGTTGTTTTTGCCTACAAGATCTGATTGGAGAGGCTGATCTACAGTTTTCCACAGACGGTGTCATTATGTTGTTGCTTTTTTCATTTGTGAAAGCAATTAGATAATGAGTTCTTTTTTAGGGAGCTGGACCGTTGATCAAATCTGAATTTGATGGTTGAAAGCTCTTTGATCTGAATCTGAACCGTTCAGAGCATTTGGATTTGGATTGGTTGATTAAAATATTATCGTCGAACCTGCATAAAGACTGAACACCGAGTTTAGTCTTAGCGAAAGACCCTTCGATGCTCAAGTCAGTAACTCAGAAAGAAGATTATAGTTTTAGTGGCAAAAGATTGATTGCCTGTTACTGATTGAGGGTGAGAGTATTTATAAGCTAGGAGTTAGTTACAAAAGATATATTCAAAGAAGAATCTTTTAGTTTAAACTGTATATTCTCATGGTATAGTTAATAATCATGTTTAAGACAGAAGATTTGATTGACAACTTTTGATTAGCTGAGAATCTCTTTTTCTTAGGCTATACGCTAGCCTTAATTGTAGGCATTGTTGAGTTGATGGGTCTGCAGGTGGCCCGTGTTCTTCTTACATGCTCATAGTTGTTATAAAATTACTGTTCTGCCATTGAGACGTTTTAAGATGCGTGTTGGGATCGTGTAGCTTTGATTTTACCCATATCATCCCTAAAGCGGTGATTTTATCACTATTATTTTTAGAGAAGTCTTGATTTACTTTATATATATATATATATATATATATATATATATATATATATATATATATATATATATATATATATATATAAAGGTGACCTCATCATCGCTTCATTAGTCAATAATTAGCGAAGCAAGTCGTACAATATTATACATTATCTGTTCCTAAAACGGAACAGTGGAGAACAATTACATAGCTAAGCCTACATTCCTAACTGGTCTAATTAGTCCCTCCCCTAGCTAAGCTTATAGACAAGGTCTCTGCACCATGTTCTCCCACCCAACCCTCCTAGATGTAATTTGAATTCCAAAAAAATCTAATTTGAACTTCAAAACCCATCAAAATATCTCTCCACTCAGAGACTCCCTTCACATTCCCCCAAACGTCCACCATGGCAACAACCACAGCCACCATCTATTGCTGGCATGCTTACTCCTCTCCCAACGACGTTGTTGCCGTGTATCCTCCAAACCAACCCCACCGCGACGCCATTTTTCGATTGCGTCAAATCCAACCATCAACAGTAGTCGTTGTTCTCAACTGACAAGCTAGTGCTGCCGACGAACTTCTCTACCAACTAACACCACCGCCTAACAAATGTGACGCTTGTACTCGCCGATATCTCCACAAATATAATTTGAATTTCAAACAAATTATAGTTCGAAATTCAGATTACATAAATATAATCTTTTCCTACTCCCCTATGTATAATTTGAATTTCAAAAATCTATAATGAAATTCAAATTTCATTAAATTCTACACATCCACTCTTCAAAATAAATTTGAATTTGAATTTCCCAAATTGAATTTCAAAATTCAACAACAAGCACACTCTCCCCAATATGTTTTGAATTTCAAAAATCTAAATTAAAATTCAAACATGATCCAAATATCCCCCCACAACTCATCCCCAAATATAATTTGAATTTCAAACCCTAATTTGAAATTTAAAAAAAAAAAAAAATCAATCAATCAAGCAATCTCAAAAATTTCCCCTACCCCTAATTTCTTCTCCGACCAACCCTGACCACCTCGACAGCCTAGCCACCTTTAGCCATCACCACACCATCCCCCTTCTCGACGCCCCCTCGTGCTCGACCACTTCACCACCAGCACCACCAATCGCCTTCTGACATCCTCACCACCTCCTTGCAAGCTGACAACCGCCTACCGACAACCGAAAGCACTGCTGAACCATCTCATTCGCCAGCAGACCACACTGCCAACAACCCGACGATCCACCTCGTCGCCAGCACTTCCAATCACCAACGAAAGCTACTCTCTTCGACGGCAACCATCAAAGCTCCCTCAACGTCGTCAACCCCCCGACGATCCACCTCATTCGCCAGCCCCACCAATCGCCGACGTTAGTAACTCCTATCGACGGCAACCATCAAGGCCGCCTCGATGCCGCCTCCACATCACTCGACGACACAACAACCACACTATACGCCAGCCACTTGACATCGCTATCCTTCGCCGCGTCGACCGCCTCTAATAAAAACATCAAATTGAGAAGCTCTAGTAAGAACCTCCGACAACATCTAAATCGATCTGGTAGCGGGATGGGGCTGGGGGGGGGGGGGAGGTGGAGGAGGAAAAGGTGGCGAGGGAATCCCCCCCCCCCCCCCCCCCCCCCCGCGCGATCGGCGTCTCTTTATCGGTGTTTTGTTTGTTGGTTTTTTTGGAAGAGCTTCTCTCTCTAGAGTTTCTAGAGAGAGAAAATCTTTTGGTGTTTTTTTGTGTGTTAAAATTGTGTTAAAATATGATCTACTTTCTTGCGTAAAATTTGAAGTTTGATTGCGATTTAGCCAATGCCTTCAAAACTAGCTCGCTGCTCTCATCGAAAACCTCTGTAATTATGGATTGGGGTGATCAAGGACTTCACCTCCACGCATGGCATGCCAGTAGGTGGAGTTCATGTTCATATTATCTTCTACAAAAGTATGTCGTGAGAGTGGTCGGGGTTTAGCAAAAGAAAAAACCCAAGATATTCCTCTCGCTTAGGGGTGATGCGTAAAGAAAATCCAATTAATCGAATTTGGAGGATACATATTTGCAATACAAATTGTATCTTAATGAGAAATGTTAACCCCATCAGATATATATTGATGTAGATATTGACATATTTGTTTGTGATAGTTTATGATTACAGAGGTTGAGCAACTCATTAGACACACAGGGATGAGTTAGCCAGCTAGCTAGGTTCGAAGGCAGAGGGTGAAAATGAAATCCAATGTTAAATCACGGTCTTTGTTTAGTTTTGAAAAACAAGAAACTAGGTAGAGAATTTTTGAGACAAAATGCGTTACTTCAATTTAGTGATTTTTATAGAAAACACAACCAATTTAATTGATCCAGTTCATCTTCTCTCATGCGCATCTCTTCAAAATCAACTTTTCAACTTCCCAAAAATATTTATGCTACTAATGGCAATAATTACTTCTCCATTAACAATGAAATACGTAAATTGCATGTGTTAATCACCTAGTACTACTTATATAATGCATACTGCATCCTCATTTATCCCAATTTTCTTCTCTCAAACATCCCAAAACAATGACAATGCAGCAATCAAACGTCGGCAGTCAAAGCCCATTGATATTGTTGGCAACTGGCGGTGACTGGAACTTCGAGTTCGGCTTCAACTCTATTGCCTTCTCCGACCGCGTCCTCAAAATTGAGATTTTGGCTGACCAGGTTGGGCCCACATCAGCGCCACCTCAGAAGCATAGGAGAGAAAAAATAGAGTAATGCTAGAGCCACTATCAATTTCACTACCATTTCCTTCACTACCTTATTGGTAGGGAATGATAGAGTAGGTGGGAGAACTCTTCAATAGGAGTATGCCACATAAGGTAGTGAACAAAATGGTAGTGAAATTGGTAGTGGCTCTAGCATTACTCGAAAAGATATATTGACTTACCTCATTTAAGATGGAATTACTAATTTTAAATACAAGTCTACATTATGATATGGCTTAAATTACCAAGTGAGCCTCCAAAATTATCTGTCATCTACTAAATTTGAATTCAAGCGTGTTCCGTTAATATTATTTTCTTCTTCTAGGTTCCAAGATGAAGTGTTGACTCTTCCTCTCCCCGCAATTGAAGTAATCTTCTGCAGCAACGACTTCGATCAGTTGGTCAAGTGGTCCCACACTAATTACCCTAAGAGGGAAGGCCAAAGAGAAATCTTTGCTTCAAAACTGGCACAACTCATTCGATTTCCCCAGATTTCATGCACGAGGCTGAGGCAGTTCTTAGCAAGTGAAGATCAGTATAGTGACATGATTACTCAATTCGTTAGCTTGGCCGTTCTCTTCATGACCCAGGTTCCTGGCAGTCTACAAGCTTTGGCCCCAGAGAAGTGGTTTATCCAGCGGGCGTACTTCGATATACCCATCAGGATTATAGAGTTTGTATCTCCCTTCTGTCAGTCCGTAGTCTATCTGGATCTAAAGAAGGAAAAATTGGCCAAAATATTATCAGAAGGGAAAATCTTATCTGAGAATTTCTGCCTGGGAGGTCAAGATGTCTATCTCGTGTGTGAATGCAGTGACCTTAGTGGCGGAGATTTCGGACTCTTCTTGTAGATACAGAGTAATACAACAGTTGATTTCCTGGTCGACATTGAGTTCTCTGTGAGGGCTTTGCCTTTGCGTGTGTTTGAGAGCAAACACAAGGGCTGCTATTCTTTGCTCGATAACAAAGCTTGGGGGTGTACCAATTTGTTGGGGATGTCTTGGGCTTCGTTGATGGCTGGTAAGAGTCGTTACTTACTTTATTGATGAAGTTCTGCACTTAGAGCTGAAGTGACCATCAAGCAATATTCTTGAAATAGTCAGTGATGCGTTAGAGTGGGGAGGTAGGAGAGCAAGGTTATGTACATGTAATGTTGCAAAATTGAGTAGGGAGCTTACTCAATTTACTAACATGTAATGTTAGTTCCTAGAAACCAGGGAGCTTACTCATTTGAGTAGGCGAATGCATATGGTTAATGCAAGTTTTGTTTTGTTAACTGGAGAGCCATCTGTTTTTCTCGTAGCTTGTTTTTTGAATTTGTATCCAATTATCAAAATGGAAACTTTAATTTTGAAACTGTCAACAGTTTTTTTGTGTGTGGATAATCCTGACTGTGAACAGTCGAGCTCTGTTTGCTTTAATTTTGGAGATTGTTTTTGGGGATCTCTTTTAGTCTTTTAGTCTCAAAATAAGTGGTTGACAACCTAAAATACTTTATATATTTGTATATTACAAAAATATAACTTTTTAGAAGTTATTTACTGACATTCTTGACAAGTTTCCAAATGCAGAACTTGTACATTGTGCTGACTGGGTGGCCGACACTATATAGCATGACAACTGACCAATCAAACGGAGTAACTCTAATCTTCATACATATTTGGTGCATGAGGCGATGCCCAGAATCACGACAAAGCACAATAGTTCATTTTAATCTGCACCTTGAGAACTATGAGGTGTGTGAAAGTCCGTTATCAAGTGAGCATGCATCTGAAATTCTGTTAGGATTGGGGCGTCAACCAATGCCCTCTGGTCGCAGCGAAACTAATTAGAGCAATAACAACGACGAAGTAGACGAGGCGAATAAATTGAGCAAGCAAGTAGATCCACAAAACTAATACAAACACAATAATGATGACTTATCCCGGTTAGCTTTTGCTTAATCCGGGGAAAAATATAGGGAGGTTTGATATTCAACTAGAAGAGATTACAAGGAGTTACTGATTCACTTGACACAAGGAATTAAACTCACCCACCAAGAACTATCTCTCTCTCGAGCCTCTCTTTGTAATGGAGAAAAGAATAATGAAGGAGTTTACAATATATATAGAAGAATAGAGAGAAATCCTAGGTCTAATCTTGATCCTCAGTCGTCCGATATAACCTGGAAAAGAAGTAAATGAATAAGAACCGTACGATCTAACTTAGAGTTGAAGATTGGGCTGAAACGACCTAACAAATCGAGGCCCAAAACTGAACGCAGCGGTGCGGGCGGTCGACCGTCCACCAAGACCGGTCGACCGTACCGCTCTCTGACTTCCCAGTACAAATAGCGGTCGGGGGTGCCTGTCGGGGGGTGCGGTCTACTGTCACCCAGACCGGTCGACCGCAACTAGCTGCACCTGCTGCTGCTGCTGTTCTCCTTCTACTCGCTTCGACGCTTCGACCTCCATGCTTCATATTACCTTCTTTTAATCTGAACAACGAGTATACAAGACATAATCCTAACAAACTCCACATTGGATTGCATACGAGTGCTATCACATGATGTGTTACTCATCTCCAAACTGTAACAAATTTCACTTGCAAAGAGAACTTAGAACAATAGCTTCTTCTTCTAGTTAAAATGATCTCTACCCAATCTCACCAAATCCAGTGCAGCCCCTCTGTAGATGTACCCACGAAGTTTCCAAACTCCGCACGAACTCCACCTACCCTTAGACTTTCTCCACCTCTCGACGATTTTCGAACGTCGTGGTATCGTCTCGATGAATCTAGTTGCGGCAAACTAGCTGAGCTTGCGGGAATACCGGAAAAAGAAGCAACACTTCGCAAGTATTTCGAATTCCCCAAACCTTGTAGAGATTATTTTGGCTTGGCCCAACCATTCTCATACCTCTAATCACCTTACGACGACCTTGAAAAATAGATAGAACTCCACCTCGAGCTGTGTACCTGCAGCCCCGTGTATCAAGAGTTCCCAAGAAAATCAGATTCCATTTCAGTAGAGGAATAGGTAAAACATCCCTTAAAGTGAACATGTGTAGACCTGGCACCTTCAACTCAACTGTCCCCTCACCAACTACTTCACAAATCTCCCCAGTTCCCATTGTCGCACAACGCCCCGTAGTAGACTTATAAGTAGAAAACAACTCCCTCTTGGAGCAAATATGAGAAGAACTTCCTGAGTCAAGAAACCAACTAGAATCTACTTCTAAATAATTTGAAATAAGAAGACACGATCCACCTGAATCAAAGGCACCAAAGGTAGTAACTACATTAGCAGCTGAACTCCCGTTCTTGGCGCTCTCTTGATTCTGTAATTTCCAATAGTCTTTCTTGATACGCCCTGGCCTCTTGCAATATCGGCAACGGATCGAATCCTTTTGCAAAGCACTTTGTCTTCCCCCCGAAGGACCATCCACTGCTAGACAACTTGAAGGAATAGACAATGAAGATTTATGGGTTTCCTTCCTAAGTTAATTTTTCTTCAATGCTTTGATTACACCATTGTTACCGCTGAATCTGGTGTGGAGGTAAACAGACAGAATTTGTGAGTTCGTAGAAAAGCAGAATAGCAAACCTAACCTGTTCCGTCGGGACTTGATCGCTGACTCCCGCCGTTCACCTGCAAAAAGTGCGAGACACCGGGGTTGATCCCGGCGACGCACCCTCCGACACTCAAGTCAATAATCAAGGATGATTAAGAAAGAGCATAAATTGGCAAAAGATTGATTACCTCATAATGGTGGTAGATGGGGGGTATTTATAGTCGCCTTAGGGATCAGATTAGGAATGTAATCCCCGTGATCTGATAAGGAAGGTAATCCTGGTAATCAGATAAGGAATGTAATCCCTAATTCCCAGTGAAAAGATAGATGTGAATCTGGGTCGTTGATTAGTATTAATCAGGGACCCAGATTTTATCTGGTTGGCCCGGGTTTACTGCAGGTTGGAACCCGCACCCAGTTGAAGATGGGTCTATTAGTGGGTTGATGGGTCTGGAGGAAGGAGACCCTGTACCCACTATAGACTCCCTTTGAAGGTGAAATTACCATTTTGCCCCCAAGCTTTAAGATGCGCGTTCGATTTGGATGGCTCCGATTTAACCCCGTTTTTAGCCATATCACGAGCCCCCCACTCCCGAAGACTGAGTTTGATCAGCCTTTGGGGAGTAGTTTTACTGTTTCAATGGCTGGTGGAGTTGTATCGGAGTTAAAATGGAACGGTTTGAATCTTTAGGGGAGGTAGTATGGTGGTTTTTCAAGTCGGTTGCACTCTAAGTTGCTGTGGAGCTGTTCCGGTCATGCGGTATTTTTACATGAATTTCTACTTATTTTTCGGAGTATTTATTTAATTGTACAAAGTGTCGATTAGTTGTTCGGGAGTCTTAACAGATTGTCCTGGGCGACAATTATTCATTTGGGGGCTCGAAAATGTTCCCCCAATTTTATAATTATTTTCCAGGATTTTTAATTAATTTTCCCGAATTTTTAATCATTTTTTCTCAATTTTTAAATAAATAAAACGATTAAAATAAATAAAAATTAATTTTAAATACCCAATTATGGCGTGGCGCGATCTGGAGCGTCGATCTCGCGTGAGCGCGAATTTCTGAAAGATCTGGCGGTTGTAGTTGCTCGGCCATTTTTTCTCCGTTTTGGCGCTCAGCAAGGCACTTGCTCGGCTCAGGCATAGGGGCTCGGAAGCCCGAGCGACGTGGCACGATCTGGGCCGTCGGTTCCTGACACGAATCTCGAGGTAGGCCGTTTCCCAAAAAAATGTTATCTTGTCGTTTAGCGCACGTGGCAAGATCTGGTCCGTCCATCATAACGAGCGTGAATTTCTGGGTGATCTAACGGCTGTGAGTGTTCGGCCGTGTTTTTCTCCGTTTTGGCGCTCAGCAAGGCACTTGCTCAGCTGCCAACCAGAGGCCTAGGGGCTCGGACGTCCGCGCGACGCGGCGCGATCTGGGTCGTTGGATCTTGGCGTGGATCTCGAGGTCGGTGCAGTTTCCAAGAAAACACTATCTTGTCGTTTAGTGGCGCTGGCAAGATCTGGGCCGTTGGATCTTGGCGTGGATCTCGAGGTCGGCACAGTTCCCAAGAAAACACTATCTTGTCGTTTAGTGGCGCTGGCAAGATCTGGGCCGTCCGATCGAGATCTTATGCGAATGTTGAGGAGAATGTGGTTTTTCTCTGTTTTGGAGCTCGGATGGGCACTTGCTCGGTATCCGAGCCGGACCCTTTGAAGTTGGGTTCGGATCACCTGTCGCTCGGAGTTTGGTTCCGAGGGACGTGGGGTGAGCGGAACCGTTGGATGGTGGCACGAATCTCTAGACGGGCTCAGTTCCCAAGAAAACACTATCTTGTCGTTTAGTGGCGCTGGCAAGATCTGGGCCGTCTGATCGAGATTTTGCACGAATGTTGAGGAGAAAGTGGTTTTTCTCCGTTTTGGAGCTCGGATGGGCACTTGCTCGGTATCCGAGCCGGACCCTTTGAAGTTGGGTTCGGATCACCTGTCGCTCGGAGTTTGGTTCTGAGGGACGTGGGGTGAGCGGAACCGTTGGATGGTGGCACGAATCTCTAGATGGGCTCAGTTCCCAAGAAAACACTATCTTGTCGTTTAGTGGCGCTGGCAAGATCTGGGCCGTCTGATCGAGATTTTGCACGAATGTTGAGGAGAAAGTGGTTTTTCTCCGTTTTGGAGCTCGGATTGGCACTTGCTCGGTATCCGAGCCGGACCCTTTGAAGTTAGGTTCGGATCACCTGTCGCTCGGAGTTTGGTTCCGAGGGACGTGGGGTGAGCGGAACCGTTGGATGGTGGCACGAATCTCTAGACGGGCTCAGTTCCCCAAGAAAACACTATCTTGTCGTTTAGTGGCGCTGGCAAGATCTGGGCCGTCTGATCGAGATTTTGCACGAATGTTGAGGAGAAAGTGGTTTTTCTCCGTTTTGGAGCTCGGATGGGCACTTGCTCGGTATCCGAGCCGGACCCTTTGAAGTTGGGTTCGGATCACCTGTCGCTCGGAGTTTGGTTCCGAGGGACGTGGGGTGAGCAGAACCGTTGGATGGTGGCACGAATCTCTAGACGGGCTCAGTTCCCAAGAAAACACTATCTTGTCGTTTAGTGGCGCTGGCAAGATCTGGGTCGTCTGATCGAGATTTTGCACGAATGTTGAGGAGAAAGTGGTTTTTCTCCGTTTTGGAGCTCGGATGGGCACTTGCTCGGTATCCGAGCTGGACCTTTTGAAGTTGGGTTCGGATCACCTGTCGCTCGGAGTTTGGTTCCGTGGGGCGAGCGATTTGACTTGTATTGAATCGTGGCTTCTTCTGCCAACCATTGCTGCCCTTCGTCACTTAGTCGTTTGGGCTTTCGTAACGCCTCAAGGGCAGGTCAAGGGTTGCATCCTTACGTTTCAGTCTAAACCGCTCGGCTACAAAGTCGTTTGGGCTTTTCGTAACGTTTCGAGGCCGATCAAGGGTCGAGCCTTTACGTTACAAAGTCCAAGAGACTTTTTCTTTTACTATAAGTTTTCACTCCCCCACCCCCAATCTCATTATTCACTTTCACTTTCTAACTCAAGTTTTTACTCATTCATCGAAGTTTTTAGCTCCCGGGTGGCGCTGCTAGCTGTCGCGGTAAGGTGTGTCTTTGCTCCGGCGATCTTTTCCGACCGTAACAGTCACTTCAAGGTCAGTCTCTCTCCTCTCTCTTTAAAATGGTTAAGATTACTTCCTCGGATGAGACCCCCGTAGTACGGACGAGCCGAACGGGCAAAGAGAAGGAGGTGGTTGAGCCGACCGAGGAGACCGTGGTTCGGCCAAGTAAGAGCGGGGAGGTCGCCGAGCCACTCCAGAAGGTCGCCGCGAAGTCCCGGAAGGGTAAGGGAGTGGTCACGGTCATAGAGCAACCGAAGACGGCCGAGGAGTTCGGTCGTCAGCCGATCGTTCTGTCGAGCGTGGGGGGAGTACGGAGCTACTCCGAGGAGATGCTGGAGAAGGTGACTCAGGGCACCGCCAAGTCAGTAGAGGAGAACGAGCCGATAGAGACGTCCGAGGGGGACCAGATCTCTTCGGTTCTGACCGAGGGGGACTTGCATCGGATCCGAACCGGCTTCCAGATTCCGGCCGAGTATGGGCTCCTTCTCCCTAGGCCCGGCTTCCGAGCCTGCACGTCGTCTTCGGCCGACACGTGCGTTTTCCCAGTCGACTCCTTTGCTGCCGGGCTTCGTCTGCCGCTGCACCCGTTCGTGGTCGAGGTGCTCCAGTGGTACGGTCTGAGTCCGACCCAGCTGATGCCGAACACTTGGTGGCACGTCATGGCATTTGTGCTTCAGTGCCAGGAGATCGGCGCTCAGCCGAGCATGTTTATCCTTCGGAGCCTCTACCACCCATGCCAGCCGAATAGAAACGAGCAGAGTTATTATTTGTTGCCGAGGCAGGGCGTAAAGCTGATCGAGAACTCGGACTCGATCAAGCACTGGAAGGAGAAGTACTTCCTCATCCGTGCTCCCGAGCCGTGGGCAATACCAACAGTTTGGTCGAGGGATGGTCTGCCGATGAGGGCGAAGAAAGAGCCCGTGCTGAGCAACGAGGAGGCAGACATCTTAGCGGCACTGCTCGGCCTTCCGACCATTAGTTGGAAGGACATAACTGAAGAGGCACTATTCCGAGGGGGTCTCAGTCCGATCAACCCCAGTATGCCTCTCGCATTCTTATTTTTATTTGAAGCTTTCGAAAATTTTTCTAACTCTTTTGCTTTGGTTTGTGCAGAGTCTTCCGGCATGGACTACCGTATGTTGATGGTGAAGGCCAAGGCGGCTAAGGAGCAGGAGACGAGGAAGAAGAAGAGGACCGCGACAGGGCCTCAGGGCGGCCGAGCGCCGAAAATCCCTTCGATCCCCAAGACTGCCGACTTGCAGGTGGTTGAGGTCCCGAGCGCTGATCCCGAGCGAGACCAGGTCGTGGCGTCGGATTTTCCTCTCTCGGATGCGCCGACCCCCAAGTTAAAAACAGATGCCCCCGGCTCGTCGAGCGGTGCGTTCAATGTGAGCGCGGCGTTCGCCCTCCAGGTCCCGCCCCTTACTGCCGAGGCGGAGAAGATACTGACCGAAGAGCATAACCAAATATTCATCCCCGACTGGCAAGTGATGAAGGTCGACGGCTTCTTGGGGGACGGTAACATATGTATGCAGGCAGTGAAGCACCTGCCGACCCCAAAAGACCGAGCGACGCTTAAGGCCAGGGAAGCCGGGGACGCCGCCATGCAGATTGTTCGGAACACGATGTCGGTAAGTCGGCCGAGCGCTTTCTCCTCTAAATTTTTCTTCGAAATTTTCCAAGTTTTTTGGTTCGGCTTCTAATTATTTGCAGTTTTTCAAACCCTTTGCCACTTCAACTTCCTGCTCGAAGAGTTCGCGAGCAAGGAACAGGAGCTGATGGCACTGAGCGACCGGGAAAGGTCGGAGCGTGCAAAAGCTGTGAAGCTGTTCGAAGGCGAGCAGCTCCTTTCGGCGAAGCGTGGTGCTGAAGTGTCGGGGTTGGAGGCGAAGCTGGCCGAATCTCTGCAACGGTCGGCGGACAAGGCAGCCAAGCTCAAAGCCTCGGAGAAGGAGAAGGCCGAGCTCAAGGAGGAGCTGGCTAAGGCTCGGGCTGAGGCATAGAAGTGGCGGAAGACGAGCGAGAGGGTCATAGCCAAGCATGAGTCGAAGGTGGCTAGGGCAACTAGGGTAGTCCGGAAGGAAGCCGAGGATCACATGTATAAGAACATGGAGGAGGCCTACGACCGAGCTCTTCTTCATGTGTCGGCACAGTACCCTGCCATGGACACCTCCGCTTTCTCCTTCTACGACCCCGTGGAGGGGGAAGAGGAGCTTCCCCTCGCAATGCTCGGACTCGAGGGACATGGCGACGGCGTCGAAGGCACGGGGGAGACGGAGGCAGAGACCGAGGAGGAGGACGGCTCCGAGGACGAAGACGTGGTGGTCGTCGAGGGGTCGGCTGATCCGAGCGACAAAAAGGTCGACCCCTGACTTTAGTTGCGTCTTTGGTCTTCTTTTTGCTTTTCTTTATTCTTTTGTAATGCCTAACTGCGGACTGGCCACCGCTGTTGTAAAGAATTTTTGAGTTTTGAATGAAAACATTTTTTGTTTGGCCGAAAATTTCTCCAAGTGTTTAGATCTCGGTTTTATGTTTGAGTGTTGGACATCGGATTTATCTTCGCTTTTCAGGTCAAGTTTGGTCCGATCACGGAGGTTTCTTATCTTCGCAAGGAGCTGAAAGCAACGAGGCGGGATATTTCTCATAGCCGAGAGAGGCGATTTTATGGCTTCTTGAAGCTTGAGGAGATCAAAGCCACTGCGAGGGGATACTGTCGTGAACTGGCACAATTACGGAAGCAGCCCCAAGCCTCTCGTCTCGAAGGTGAGATAGAAATGCTTCGAGGGGAGCTTTTTGTCGTTGACCAAAGGAATAGCGAGCTCTTGGCCGAGATTCATTAGTTGGAGGTGACAGAGAAAGAACATTCAGCAGTGGAAGAGAAGCTTCTTCTGAAGGTGGAGAAGCTGACGTCTGAGCGCGACGGCTTGTTGGCAAAAATCGACAAACTGAGGAGGATCACGATCGACAGGGGTATCGAAGTGACTCATTATCGTCGTCTTGCGACCCATAGCGGCGATGGCGCGGGCTCGTCCAACCCCCCTCGCTCAAAAATGTCGGCGAAGGACGATGTTTTGAGAGATAGGATAATCGAGCTGGAGGAAGAGATTGCATCGCCTAAACCCCTGCCTGAGAGAGCTAACGTTCGTAGTACGTCGTGCACTTGCGAAGAGAGTGAGAAGGGGATCACTTTCTACGAACTCGTGACTCGCTCGCATGTCGTGAAACGAAGTCCCGCTGACGCTCAGAGTGGTGTAGCTGTTTCGTCCAACGGCGCCTCAGTTGGTGCCACCGTTAGAGTTAGCGGCGAAGGGGGTTCTCGCTTCGCTGGTTTGGAGTCTAGTTCGGAGGCTAGGAGACGACGCTCCCGTGTATCCCTGAATCGTAGAATTCCCCTTCCGAGGAAGTCTTGAACCAGTTGTATTATGCCCTTTTAAGTTATTGCGAACTCTGTATTAATGTCGTCTTTGTTGTTTGTAGAGTCCTTCATAACCTTGAATAAAAAGTTTGCTTTGTTTCTGATGTCCGCGTGCCTCGTTGGGAGCGTTATGTCCATGTATAACTCCAACTTTTGACAACTACTCAAAATCAGAAGCAAAGCTTCCTTCTTACTCGCGAACGGTTGTAGGAGCAACTCCGAGTGGCGACCTACTTCTAGCTTGCTTAGGAGCAAGTCTGCGAAGTAGAATCGAGCCAAGTGTTGGACTCCAAAACCATCGTTTGATTTCAACGGTTGTGGGAGCAATTCCGAATGGCGACCTACTCCTAGCTTGCTTATGAGCAAGCCTGCGAAGTAGGATCGAGCCAAGTGTTGGACTCCGGAACCATCGTTAGAGTTCAACGGTTGTGGGAGCAATTCCGAATGGCGACCTACTTCTAGCTTGCTTAGGAGCAAGTCTGCGAAGTAGAATCGAGCCAAGTGTTGGACTCCGGAACCATCGTTAGAGTTCAACGGTTGTGGGAGCAATTCCGAATGGCGACCTACTCCTAGCTTGCTTACGAGCAAGCCTGCGGAGTAGAATCGAGCCAAGTGTTGGACTCCGAAACCATCGTTAGAATTCAACGGTTGTGGGAGCAATTCCGAATGGCGACCTACTTCTAGCTTGCTTAGGAGCAAGTCTGCGAAGTAGAATCGAGCCAAGTGTTGGACTCCAGAACCATCGTTAGAGTTCAACGGTTGTGGGAGCAATTCCGAATGGCGACCTACTCCTAGCTTGCTTACGAGCAAGCCTGCGAAGTAGAATCGAGCCAAGTGTTGGACTCCGGAACCATCGTTAGGGTGAGGAGCAAAAAGCAGAAAGAGAGACAAGTATTTGCACAAGTAGGGTATGGAGAAACTCTCTTTATTGAATACTACTAATCGGCAGCTTCTGGGTTGCGAGCCGTTTATTACATATGGGAAATAAAAAGGAAAAAATACATGGGAAATGAGAGGATTGCGTCGTCACACCGGAATACTTAGAGTGGCACTGGGGCGCTTTCTTGGTATTTCAGGAGGTGATCGGCATTCCAGGTCCTTGGGATCTCTCTGCCTTCGAGGTCTTCGAGTCGATAAGCTCTAGGGCGAACTACTTTCATAATCTTATAGAGTCCCTCCCAATTTGGGGCGAGCTTGCTTTTTTGACTAGGGAAGGCGATGGCTAGCTTCCGGAGGACCAGGTCCCCCTCTTTGAGGTCGGTGGGACGAACCTTCTTATTGTACGCCAACTCGATCCTTCTCCGGTAGATTTGTTGGCGGATCGATGCCCTCTCCCGTAGCTCGTTAATTAGGTCCAAGTTTGCCTGAAGGTCTCTGGAGTTCTGTTCTTCCTGGTAGGCTACAAGGCGTGGAGAAGGTATTCCGACTTCGAGAGGGATCACGGCCTCGGACCCATAGGTGAGGTTGAAAGGGGACTCTCCTGTGGGGGTCCGTTTCGTGGTGCGGTAATTCCACAGCACGTTCGGGAGCTGATCGACCCATAGGCCTTCAGAGCACTTGTCCAGCCTCTTCTTAATACCTTGGAGGATTTGACGATTAGCATTCTCTACTTGGCCATTTGACTGCGGATGGGAGACGGAGGAGAAGCGCTGCTGGATGGCGAGGTCCTCGCACAGGTCGCGGAACGCGGCCCCGGTGAATTGGGTCCCGTTGTCTGTTATGAGTATTCGGGGAACACCAAATCGGCAGATGGCGCTCTTCCAGAAGAATTGGAGCACTTTGTTCTCGGTGATAGTCGCCAAGGGCTCGGCTTCTATCCACTTCGATAAGTAGTCGATGGCCACGACTAAGAACTTGAGCTGGCCCGGAGCAGGAGGGAACGGCCCTAGTAAATCCATCCCCTACATGGCAAAGGGGATAGGACTTGATAGGGAGGTTAGTTGAGCCTGGGAGGGCGACGGATGTTGGAGTATTTCTGGCATGAACTGCATTGCCAAACGTGTCGCTCGGCGTCTTGGAGGAGGGTAGGCCAGAAGTATCCGTAGTTCAACACTTTCCGAGCAAGGGATTTGGATACCGAATGAGCCCCGACAATGCCTTCATGGAGCTCTTGCAAGGCTTAATTGGCTTGTTCGGGGGAGAGACATCTTAGGTATGGCCTGCCGTCCACTTGCGTGAAAGAGCGTTTGTATAAGATCCCCTCAACTAGGGTATACCACTCTGCCCTAGTTCTTATTCGGCAAGCTTCCTTAGAGTCTTCGGAAAGAAGTCCATCCCTTAGGAATTCTACCAACGGTTTCATCCAGTTGTCCTACAGTAGGACCGGCAGTGACTCCATCGAGTCGAGGGTTTCGTCTTCTATGCTCGGTTTTAAAAGTACCTCGATCAAGACAGTCTGCTCAAGACCTTGGAGTGAGGAGGAGGCTAACTTGGAGAGGGCATCGGCTTGTGTATTCTCTTCTCGAGGGATCCGTCGGACGAGGGCTTCTTCAAACAAGGCCATGAGGCTTCGGACTTTAGAGAGATACTTCGCCATCCGATCGTCTCTCGCTTCATATTCACCTAGGACTTGGTTCACCACGAGCTGGGAGTCGCTGAAGATCCGTAGGCGTTGAGCCCCTACCTTTCGAGCCATTCCGAGGCCAGCAATAAGTGCCTCGTATTCTGCTTCGTTGTTGGAGGCCTTGAAACTTATCCGGAGGGAATATTGGAGAATGAAGTCATCCGGGCCCGTCAGTATGACCCCGGCTCCGCTTCCTTCGTTGCATGAGGACCCGTCCATAAAGACCGACCAGATGGAAGGACCGTTGGGCGCTTGGCTAACCTCAGGAATGGTGCTCTCGACGATGAATTCTGCTAGGGCCTGTGCCTTGATCGCAGTCCAGGGTTGGTACGAGATGTCGTGCTGGCTAAGCTCAATGGACCACTTCATAAGTCGGCCGGAGGTCTCAGGCTTGTGAAGAACCTGTTTCAGCAGTTGGTCGGTAAGAACGACCACCGAGTGGGACTGGAAGTAGGGGTGGAGCTTTCTTGCCGCCATGATCAGGGCGTATGCCATCTTTTCAATCTTTGGGTAGCGGAGCTCGGCGTCCCAAAGTACCTTGCTCACATAGTAGATGGGCTTCTGAGCCCGGTCTTCTTTCCTTACTAGAACGGCACTGAGAGTCTGTTCGGATGCGGCTAAGTAAATATAGAGGGGTTCGCCTGGAATGGGCTTGCTGAGTAGAGGAGGGTTGACTAGGTATGCTTTCAGCTGGTCGAACGACTCCTGTTGCTGCTGGCCCCATTCGAAACCTTTAGCCCCCCTGAGGGCTTTGAAGAAGGGGAGGCACTTCTCCCCCGACTTTGAGAGAAAGCGTCCAATAGCGGCTAGATGGCCGGTTAGTTTTTGAACTTCCATGACACTCCGGGGAGGCGCCATGTCTAGTATGGCCTGGATTTTCTCTGGATTAGCTTCAATTCCTCGTTGGCTGACCATGAAGCTGAGGAACTTTCCTGAAGAGACTCCGAATGCACACTTGTTCGGATTGAGCCTCATGTTGTGTTTTCTTAGCACGTTGAATGCCTCCTGTAGGTCGGCCACATGATCTGTCCCTCGGATGCTTTTTACAAGCATGTCGTCGACGTATACTTCCATGTTTCGACCAATTTGGCTCTGAAATACTTTGTTGACCAGGCGCTGGTAAGTGGCACCAGTGTTCTTCAATCCGAACGGCATGACTCTATAGCAGTAGAGGCCCTGGTCAGTAACGAAAGAAGTCTTCGGGATGTCAGGGGGGAACATTCGGATTTGGTTGTAGCCGGAAAAGGCATCCATGAAGCTGAGGAGCTCATGGCCCGAGGTAGCGTCGATGAGGGTGTCGATGCTTGGAAGAGGAAAGGGGTCCTTAGGACACGCCTTGTTCAAATCGGTGAAGTCGATACATATCCTCCAAGTTCCATTCGACTTCTTCACCATGACCACATTGGAGAGCCATTCGGGGTAGTTGACCTCCTGTATAAAACGAGCTTTTAGGAGTTTGTCTACCTCCTCCTTGATGGCGAGTTGTCGCTTGGGAGCTAATTTTTGCCTCTTCTGTTGGACCGGTTTGGACCTCGGAACAACGCTGAGGTGATGAACTAGAAGGTCCTCGGAAATACCCGGCATGTCAGCCACGGACCAAGCAAAGAGGTCGCGGTTCCTTCGGATGCACTGGACAATGTCGGAGCATAGGGCAGACGGGAGGGTCTTGGTAATAAAGAATTTTCAGCTTGGTTCCTGCTCTGAGAAGAGCACTTCCTCCAGCTCATCTACCGGCTCGGACGTCAGTCGGGCGCTCTCCTGGGGAATCTCTAAGGTTTCGAGGGAGAGGACTGGACCCCCAGTCGAAGTCATATAACACTTCCGAGCTACCTCTTGGCTGCCCTTGACTTCCCCTACCCCGGCCCGGGTGGGGAATTTCATCTTCAGGTGGTAGGCTGAGGGAACGGCTTCCAAGGAGGCTAGACCGGGTCGGCCCAGGATGACATTGTATGCGGCAGGGACGTCCACGACCATGAAGTCCATCGGCTCCGTCCGGGTGGTAGGAGTTTTGCCAGCAGTTACATCGAGGGTAATTATGTGACACCCCCAATTTTTTTTTTTTTTTTTTGCAAACTAAGTCTCCAAATTCAATTCTTTCAATTTCTATATCACTTTAATTATAAACGAAGAAAGTTATATTTCAGGAAAAATTTTGGCAGCGTCTCCCCTGTAAATTTTGCCCCGAAACACCAAAAAGCTTACGGAATTCTGCTCAAAATTCCGTAGCTCACAAAATATACAATAAATTTACGGGCTCCCCAGGCCAAAATGAGCAGAAACATACAGGCAATAATATATAATGCTCTGGGAGCCAAACTCATAACGAATTATCAAATATCAAATAAAAACCATAAATTTCTTTGAAAACGAGGTAAAATTTTTAGAAAAGTCTTTGTAAAACTTACCACAGAGTCCGGTACTCCACAACGAGATGGGTACGGGTCACAAACATACCACACCACCCCACACTACACTCATCATCACCATATACCTGCTTATACATCCATAATACAATTTAAATCATAAATTTCACTATTCCTATAACTAAATAATACAAATTTTTAAAATAAAAAGTTATATTATCACTCCACGCCTCACCTCTGCATTGATGAGAACCTGCAACAATGGGGGATCTAGGGTAGTCCTCAGACTCCCCTAACCCCCCAAACACTAAGGGGTTAGCCATTTCTGGTGTGAGTATAATTATTAATCTAACGACAAATTAAAATAGTATAAAGAAAATAATTTAAACTTACGAATACCAAATTAAGTTAATGCAACCTGAATCCTGAACACAACACATCGTCAATACAGTGTTCATTCACATACTTAGCCAATCCTGCATTTAATTATTTAATTATCCATAACTTCTCACATTTCATAATATACTTCACATCAGCCTCATATATATATATATATATATATATACTTATTCGACATCCGTATAGTACGAATACACATAACATCCATTACTTTTCAATTTAACTACTCTAACCCAATATTCATTCTTCCACAAGTATCGTCATAATAGCATTTTACTATTTACATTAATACAACTACATGATGTTATTACATCATTTCTCCAGCTCTATTTAGACATGCGTTTCATTTACTTATTTTATGTCATCAACACACCCATTCATCCTGGAAGTTGTGCCGAGGCAGGTAGTTCCCACCATTTCCACGAAAATAGCAGGCGAGTAGTTCCCCGACACACTTCCAAGGTACACAAACTCGTATCACAACATACTTTCTTTAATAACCATTGTCATACCCAATTTCATAAAACAGGTATTTATTTTATTATGTTATAAAAGTATCACATCATAAACATATGCATCCATTCTCATACTACCACATTCCCTCATTTCTCATGACATAATTACCACATCTCATTGCCCATGAGATTTACTCACATTTCATCACATCATTAACACCTCATTAATTAGAATTCTTATACTCATGGCATCAAAACCATGTTTTATAGCTCATTCACATCATATTATATCACTTTAGTAATTACTTTTTCTTATAACAATAAATCTTATTATCATTTTCACTTAATCCCCAAACACACTCTGGGACCACCACATATCACATCCCATAGCCGATAGCTTGGGTAATAATCACTGTACCTCAAACACACAGTTTGGGTAATATCACATCACATCTCAAGCCGATAGCTTGATTATTAATTTCACTTCAATCACTTATCATCTTCACTTCACTTTATTTCTCATTTCTATTAATCATCACCACTATTATATCCACTCACCCTGTGAATTATGCCAAGGCAGGTAGTTCCCACAATTTCCACTGAAATTGCGGGCAGGTAGTTCCTTGACACAATTCCAAGGTACAACTCATATCAACTGTATTTACTTAAATGATCACACATATAATACAATTACTCCGTATTATTCATGATAACACATCTCTTTTATTATTTCCATCTGAAATTAATCACAAGCGGCATTTATCACTTCTTTTCATATATTAACTCATAGCACGTTCACTTTCACATTTACTTCATTCACGCAACTTTCTTTTCCACACACAGTTCACATTTCACTATCCACTTTCTTTTCCACGGACAATTCACAATTTACTATCCACTTTCTTTACTACCACATTTATTATTAACACTTATTTATTTTATTAGTTTGTCGACCAGTGAGCCACAGTATCCCAACATACTGAAAGCCGACAGCCCAGTAAACACGCGGCCCGATGCTCACACAGAGTCTTACTCGTCCGAGGCTACGTCTTCCTCCTAGCCGAACTAGCGAGGGAACCACATCGCCCCAGGTAAACTGGGTACTTCCTCCCAGCCGATAGCCAGGAGGGAAAAACATCGCCCCAGGTAAACTGGGTACTTCCTCGCGACGTCTGTCATCGAGGGAAAAACACATCGCCCCAGGTAAACTGGGTTCTTCCTCGCGACAGCTGTCATCGAGGGAAAAACACATCGCCCCAGGTAAACTGGGTACTTCCTCCCAGCCGATAGCCAGGAGGGAAAAACATCGCCCCAGGTAAACTGGGTTCTTCCTCGCGACAGCTGTCATCGAGGGAAACCGGGCCTCAAGCCGATAGCTTGGGCGATAAAATCCACTTACCCCAAACATAGTTTGGGTCCACTTACCCCAAGCCGGTCCTTGGGTGTTAGGAGGTCTAGCCCAAACCCCCAGGATTGCTGTAGGTACTGGTCAACAAAGCCATTCGTTATATCATCTTTTCATCTTATTAAATAAACACAAAGCATCACAGCTTTTATTTGCACAATAGCCACATTCTTGACTTTAATCATGTGAATAAGAACACATTTTATTAAACTTACCATCTCACCTTTTATCTTGCAATTGATGCACATCTGATATCCACAATATTGATTATCATCTCGTTGTACCATATATATATGCATACACCATGTCATTTATCATATAAACCAACATGTCATATTATTGCCCATTAATTCATTTCAACCATATTTAAAATGTAAACATATACCCAATTATTAATCTCATCCACTATTGCATCACACGTCACAATCATCTATATATGTATTACAAATATACCCCACACATGCAGGTGTCCCCGACAAAGGAGCCAAAATCACTTATTTCCTTTAATTAAATCTCATAATATCCAATTATAGCATACTAGGTCATACACCTTATCTCATACAAGTAAAATCACCTATAAGGGTCTATATGTCCCAAAACATGCCCAAACCATGCATTATAAATACACGAGTCTCCAACACATGATCACAATCACTAATTTCGTCTAATTACATCACATAACCTCCATCCATAACATGCTAGCCCATACACAAGGCTCCGCATATGCCAAATTACCTATATCGGCCTATATACCCAAAAACATGCACGAAACATGCACGGGACGAAAATATGCATAAACAATTCAATATATTTAGTTTTTATACTTCACCACGTCACATTAACCCATAATATAGGTTTTATATACTTAAAATAGTTACTTTCATCAAATATCTCAAAATCCCATTTTCGGGCCTCAAAAATCCGTATTTTTCGGAAAATTGAATTTTTAGCATAACTTCTATCAAATATATCGAAATGCCACGAAATTGGGCCACAATATAGAATATACCTAATTACAACATACTCACCTGACGGCTCGAGCAAACGATGTCCCACGTCCGTCCTGTAGCCGGTCGAAGTTCGACTTTTTCCTCCTAATTGAAAAATTATAGAACCGATTAGTTTAAAACTCAAAACTCGGCCTACGAACCTCCAAACTCGAATCCGTCTTGACCCACACGTTACAAATGACCTAAGTAGCCGAGCTGCATCGACGGATTTCGAATTTGGGTCCCCATACAAACATTCCCTTATTGATCGGAGGCTTTCTAATAAGAAAAATTCATATTTTCTAATTTCTTTAATCCTTTTTTTCCTAATCTCATATATTAGGGTTAATAATAATAATGAGACTCAACTACACCTCCGAACTCATCAAATTCTCACCTCTATATCGCGCGGGCATTTCACCGAACACCCGGCGTGCACTTTTCACCTATAATTCATTTCACTCAATTTAATTGAGCTGGAAGCCTATAAAAATCATCCTAAATTTATATTAATCCTTTCATAACACTCTACACCCTCGCAGGCATTTTCTACAATTATTTGGATCGAGTTTTCTACCCGATTTCATAAACTCCATAATTCGAGTTTATGCCAAAATCACCACTCTCTATTTTATTCTAATGGCTCACTAAAATTTTTACCACCATCTAAGAGATAATTCTAATATATATATATCTCTATTTTACAAACCCAAAACCCTAATTTACTAACAAATTGCAATTTCTCTAACAACCCACTAATTTCC
The DNA here is from genome assembly GCA_017893485.1 of Hemerocallis citrina. Lineage (NCBI taxonomy): Eukaryota > Viridiplantae > Streptophyta > Magnoliopsida > Asparagales > Asphodelaceae > Hemerocallis > Hemerocallis citrina. The sequence goes on along the minus strand of JACEHZ010000622.1, from coordinate 27,265 downwards.
CAAATCTTCTACTTCCAACACTTCTAAATCTCTCTACCATCATAATTCTACTAAATAAAACTAACCACAATAAATTTTATATAAATAAATAAAATAGGGTATACCTTTTCGGAATCCTTTCGAAAATCCGATGCTACCACGTTGTAGAGAACCCTTCAATTAGTATACCCCCTAATTTAATTAGGATTTGATGGAGAATTCAAGTGGATTTGAGGAGAGAGAAGGAGCCGAAATTGGTTTCGGTTGCCATCGGGAAAAATGAAAGAAAGAACGGGAGAATGAGGGAAAGGGGGGGAGGAATTATAAGAAAATAAATTCCAAACTAATCTACTGTAGAAAATATTTACCAAACTTGTCCACTTTCGAAAATATTTACCAAAGTTAGTCCATAACTGGTCCACTTTCGAAAATATTTGGGTTGAGGACAAATTACACTAAGGTGTTCTCCCATTATAGTAATAGATAGATAGATAGATATAAAATTATAATAATAATAATATTTTTATAAATGGACATTTACAAACAGACCCCTAGACCTCCAAAATATTTCAAGTAAACCCCAACTCTTTTCTTTAATAGCACCAACAATACAAAATACATTGCAATTATCTCGCAATAATCCTTCAAAATTATAAAATAAAATAAACAATATTTATTCACATAAAATCTCAACTCATGGCTTCAATATATAGCAATAATACCAATCTACCATAAATATCCATACCGATATCAATATTTAAATAAAATATATCAAAAATAATTTTCACCACTCAAAATATATAAAAACAGACATTTTCGATATTTTAAAAATTCGAGGTGTTATATTCTACACACCTCAAAAGAAGCTCGTCCTCGAGCTATAGGGGTTAAGAAAACTCCCCAAGCGATTTCAAGATACCTCCTCCAAACTATTACCTAGCATTTCCAGGTACCTTATCTACATCAGAACTTCATTACCCCTTTAACAACTGCACAACTTGTCGTCTGGTCGATTACACTATCGATCTATAATAACCACTGGTTTCATAGGATATATCACATCCAATGCCACCTCAACTAGACTTTAATCTACCACGGCTCCACCACTTGATAGGTCTTTCACACCTTTCCCGACATAGAAATAAGAAATTCATCAAGAATACCCGATATCTCCAAAATAAGCCTCAAACAATATACCACAGTTCCAATTCCTTTTATAACTCTGAGGGGCCATCATACCTCGAGTCTAACTTTTCCCGGTTTCTAATACGACGTACTCCATGAGTAAAGGATACTTTCAAAAATACCCAAATCTTCAATTTCTAACTTCAAGAGGCTTTCGCCGCTGATGGGCGTCACCATTTCTTTTGTCAACTACACACCTCAAAAGAGGTTTATCCATACTCACCGGTTAATTAATGTTTTTCCTCGCTCCGGACCAATAAAATATTCTCCCAGAATTTTGATACATCTTCATGCCACCGTGATAGACAATATACTAAATATAATGAGAAATCTCTATCACCTGCTACCACAAACCATCCACATCAAGAACACCAAATCTACAATAATAACAAGAATTTCCTACTGCCTTCTGACCAATCTGCATCACATTCATTAATCTCATCCAGAATTTAACCATGCATCCTCTGTCACAAACAGAAATTTTGAATTCAAGTTTGATTAGTCAACTGTAGGATATTGATAAACTACCGATATATAAGGTCAGGTCAATCTCTACTACTGAAATAAAATCAAATTGATCTAATGAATTTAACACTGTCCACTCCTGGGACATCATTAAAAGCCACAATCTTCTTTCTATTTACGACATTCCTCACCCTATTGCTTTCCCGAGTGGTATTTTATTTCCATACCAAGCTACCAAGGAACTCAAGCCACGTTGATTGCCTCCGGCTAAAATCATTTACAAGAACAAGTGTTCAAACTCTTACGATCACAGAAAAAGCTAAAACTATTCTCTGAAAACTGATTTCTCAACACCTTCAATACATGTCTTCCTGTCACTAATTTCAAATTTGCGTAATTCACGCACCCCGTATAACCACAACTGCCTCAAAATATAAGCCACAAGCTTGTCTTCATACATCAAACTCCACCTGATCATGTACTACATGCACTCCCTTCTTGGGATGATAAAAACATGAGCTGTCGTTAATCTTCCTTTAACTCTTGAAAATATCTTTCCCCGCTGTTCGGATCATACCAACGGCTCATTCTTTATGATAAGATGAGTCATCGGTACAGCAATAATAGAAAATCGAGGAATGAACCTCCGACAAGAGCCAGTTAAAACTAAGAAACTCCGAATTTCCCACACATCCGAGGGTTATTTTCCATCCTTTCACCGTCGAAATTTTCTTTGGATCTACAAATATGCCTTCATCAGACACAATGTGCCCCAAAAATCACACTTCTCTCTCCCAAAAATAACAATTTACAGACTTATCATACCGCTTCTAGTCCCAACGAGTTTACAACTCAGTACTGAGGTGCCATCTATGCCCCTCCATACTGCCAAAATACACCAAATATCATTTACAATTGCAATCACACCCTGTTAATATAAGGGTGAAAGGTCCAATTCGTTAAATTCATGAAAACTGTAGGGACATTCGCCAGCCCAAAAGACATCACTGAGAACTTATCCAATTCATACCGAGTACGAAAAACAATTCCTGAGATGTTTTCCCTCTCTAGGGATTATCTGATAGTACTCGGTGTGCAACTCTCATCGGGAGATTAATGACATTCCCCGCAACTAATCCAACCAATTATCTATTCTCAACAATAAATACTAAATAATCACCTTACTTAGCACACCTTCTCGGTGAACTATCTTCCTTGTTACAAAACTGCCGAGCGCCCTATGGCGTATCACTTCAACCGATAAGCCCTTCCAAAAGCATCACCTCAAATTCTCCTTCATCTCTCCTTATTCCTAAAGTGCTAGAGCACAAGCTGATTTAGAAATAGGAGTCATACCAATATCAAATTAATCTTGAACTCCAGAGTTCGCTAAGGTGGGGGACCAAAAACCTCTTCAAATATACCAAAAATTTTGCAAACCCCATCGACAATCTCAATCGTCGCCTTAGATATTTCCACCAAACCCAACGAGTATAATTTCATCGTCCAAGGCATTATATACAATCAAAACTGGGTTTCATCGGGCTATCTCACCCGAATCCTCCCTGCACCACACCCTAACTACGCAGATGACCTACATAACCTTCTACAACCAATCAATCTTTCCAAATATGGGATAAAACCATAACCACACCACTCCTCAATATATAAAATATACACCTACAGAACATATGTCCATAGGACCTACACCAGATCTCCTGGGAATCGTCCCTTACGGCACACAACAATCAATTTACTATAATACTCCAATAGTGTGCAAATTCACACTGGGATTTCTACAGAAATCAACCCATATGCAGGGTCATGAAGGGAAATGCTGACTCAAGGTCAGACCAAAGTCTAGTGGGGATCACACCATTCCACGATAGAATCCATTCTTCAACAAAACACCCACATAAACCACACTCTCTATCTCCAACTAAGCATTAATGAACCCATACTCACATAGCAAGATCACTAGGATTAACAAATTCCTAGTTAACCTCAGCTCTGATACCAAACTGTGACACCCCCAATTTTTTTTTTTTTTTTTTGCAAACTAAGTCTCCAAATTCAATTCTTTCAATTTCTATATCACTTTAATTATAAACGAAGAAAGTTATATTTCAGGAAAAATTTTGGCAGAGTCTCCCCTGTAAATTTTGCCCCGAAACACCAAAAAGCTTACGGAATTCTGCTCAAAATTCCGTAGCTCACAAAATATACAATAAATTTACGGGCTCCCCAGGCCAAAATGAGCAGAAACATACAGGCAATAATATATAATGCTCTGGGGGCCAAACTCATAACGAATTATCAAATATCAAATAAAAACCATAAATTTCTTTGAAAACGAGGTAAAATTTTTAGAAAAGTCTTTGTAAAACTTACCACAGAGTCCGGTACTCCACAACGAGATGGGTACGGGTCACAAACATACCACACCACCCCACACTACACTCATCATCACCATATACCTGCTTATACATCCATAATACAATTTAAATCATAAATTTCACTATTCCTATAACTAAATAATACAAATTTTTAAAATAAAAAGTTATACTATCACTCCACGCCTCACCTCTGCACTGATGAGAACCTGCAACAATGGGGGATCTAGGGTAGTCCTCAGACTCCCCTAACCCCCCAAACACTAAGGGGTTAGCCATTTCTGGTGTGAGTATAATTATTAATCTAACGACAAATTAAAATAGTATAAAGAAAATAATTTAAACTTACGAATACCAAATTAAGTTAATGCAACCTGAATCCTGAACACAACACATCGTCAATACAGTGTTCATTCACATACTTAGCCAATCCTGCATTTAATTATTTAATTATCCATAACTTCTCACATTTCATAATATACTTCACATCAGCCTCATATATATATATATATATATACTTATTCGACATCCGTATAGTACGAATACACATAACATCCATTACTTTTCAATTTAACTACTCTAACCCAATATTCATTCTTCCACAAGTATCGTCATAATAGCATTTTACTATTTACATTAATACAACTACATGATGTTATTACATCATTTCTCCAGCTCTATTTAGACATGCGTTTCATTTACTTATTTTATGTCATCAACACACCCATTCATCCTGGAAGTTGTGCCGAGGCAGGTAGTTCCCACCATTTCCACGGAAATAGCAGGCGAGTAGTTCCCCGACACACTTCCAAGGTACACAAACTCGTATCACAACATACTTTCTTTAATAACCATTGTCATACCCAATTTCATAAAACAGGTATTTATTTTATTATGTTATAAAAGTATCACATCATAAACATATGCATCCATTCTCATACTACCACATTCCCTCATTTCTCATGACATAATTACCACATCTCATTGCCCATGAGATTTACTCACATTTCATCACATCATTAACACCTCATTAATTAGAATTCTTATACTCATGGCATCAAAACCATGTTTTATAGCTCATTCACATCATATTATATCACTTTAGTAATTACTTTTTCTTATAACAATAAATCTTATTATCATTTTCACTTAATCCCCAAACACACTCTGGGACCACCACATATCACATCCCATAGCCGATAGCTTGGGTAATAATCACTGTACCTCAAACACACAGTTTGGGTAATATCACATCACATCTCAAGCCGATAGCTTGATTATTAATTTCACTTCAATCACTTATCATCTTCACTTCACTTTATTTCTCATTTCTATTAATCATCACCACTATTATATCCACTCACCCTGTGAATTATGCCAAGGCAGGTAGTTCCCACAATTTCCACTGAAATTGCGGGCAGGTAGTTCCTTGACACAATTCCAAGGTACAACTCATATCAACTGTATTTACTTAAATGATCACACATATAATACAATTACTCCGTATTATTCATGATAACACATCTCTTTTATTATTTCCATCTGAAATTAATCACAAGCGGCATTTATCACTTCTTTTCATATATTAACTCATAGCACGTTCACTTTCACATTTACTTCATTCACGCAACTTTCTTTTCCACACACAGTTCACATTTCACTATCCACTTTCTTTTCCACGGACAATTCACAATTTACTATCCACTTTCTTTACTACCACATTTATTATTAACACTTATTTATTTTATTAGTTTGTCGACCAGTGAGCCACAGTATCCCAACATACTGAAAGCCGACAGCCCAGTAAACACGCGGCCCGATGCTCACACAGAGTCTTACTCGTCCGAGGCTACGTCTTCCTCCTAGCCGAACTAGCGAGGGAACCACATCGCCCCAGGTAAACTGGGTACTTCCTCCCAGCCGATAGCCAGGAGGGAAAAACATCGCCCCAGGTAAACTGGGTACTTCCTCGCGACGTCTGTCATCGAGGGAAAAACACATCGCCCCAGGTAAACTGGGTTCTTCCTCGCGACAGCTGTCATCGAGGGAAAAACACATCGCCCCAGGTAAACTGGGTACTTCCTCCCAGCCGATAGCCAGGAGGGAAAAACATCGCCCCAGGTAAACTGGGTTCTTCCTCGCGACAGCTGTCATCGAGGGAAACCGGGCCTCAAGCCGATAGCTTGGGCGATAAAATCCACTTACCCCAAACATAGTTTGGGTCCACTTACCCCAAGCCGGTCCTTGGGTGTTAGGAGGTCTAGCCCAAACCCCCAGGATTGCTGTAGGTACTGGTCAACAAAGCCATTCGTTATATCATCTTTTCATCTTATTAAATAAACACAAAGCATCACAGCTTTTATTTGCACAATAGCCACATTCTTGACTTTAATCATGTGAATAAGAACACATTTTATTAAACTTACCATCTCACCTTTTATCTTGCAATTGATGCACATCTGATATCCACAATATTGATTATCATCTCGTTGTACCATATATATATGCATACACCATGTCATTTATCATATAAACCAACATGTCATATTATTGCCCATTAATTCATTTCAACCATATTTAAAATGTAAACATATACCCAATTATTAATCTCATCCACTATTGCATCACACGTCACAATCATCTATATATGTATTACAAATATACCCCACACATGCAGGTGTCCCCGACAAAGGAGCCAAAATCACTTATTTCCTTTAATTAAATCTCATAATATCCAATTATAGCATACTAGGTCATACACCTTATCTCATACAAGTAAAATCACCTATAAGGGTCTATATGTCCCAAAACATGCCCAAACCATGCATTATAAATACACGAGTCTCCAACACATGATCACAATCACTAATTTCGTCTAATTACATCACATAACCTCCATCCATAACATGCTAGCCCATACACAAGGCTCCGCATATGCCAAATTACCTATATCGGCCTATATACCCAAAAACATGCACGAAACATGCACGGGACGAAAATATGCATAAACAATTCAATATATTTAGTTTTTATACTTCACCACGTCACATTAACCCATAATATAGGTTTTATATACTTAAAATAGTTACTTTCATCAAATATCTCAAAATCCCATTTTCGGGCCTCAAAAATCCGTATTTTTCGGAAAATTAAATTTTTAGCATAACTTCTATCAAATATATCGAAATGCCACGAAATTGGGCCACAATATAGAATATACCTAATTACAACATACTCACCTGACGGCTCGAGCAAACGATGTCCCACGTCTGTCCTGTAGCCGGTCGAAGTTCGACTTTTTCCTCCTAATTGAAAAATTATAGAACCGATTAGTTTAAAACTCAAAACTCGGCCTACGAACCTCCAAACTCGAATCCGTCTTGACCCACACGTTACAAATGACCTAAGTAGCCGAGCTGCATCGACGGATTTCGAATTTGGGTCCCCATACAAACATTCCCCTATTGATCGGAGGCTTTCTAATAAGAAAAATTCATATTTTCTAATTTCTTTAATCCTCTTTTTCCTAATCTCATATATTAGGGTTAATAATAATAATGAGACTCAACTACACCTCCGAACTCATCAAATTCTCACCTCTATATCGCGCGGGCATTTCACCGAACACCCGGCGTGCACTTTTCACCTATAATTCATTTCACTCAATTTAATTGAGCTGGAAGCCTATAAAAATCATCCTAAATTTATATTAATCCTTTCATAACACTCTACACCCTCGCAGGCATTTTCTACAATTATTTGGATCGAATTTTCTACCCGATTTCATAAACTCCATAATTCGAGTTTATGCCAAAATCACCACTCTCTATTTTATTCTAATGGCTCACTAAAATTTTTACCACCATCTAAGAGATAATTCTAATATATATATATCTCTATTTTACAAACCCAAAACCCTAATTTACTAACAAATTGCAATTTCTCTAACAACCCACTAATTTCCCAAATCTTCTACTTCCAACACTTCTAAATCTCTCTACCATCATAATTCTACTAAATAAAACTAACCACAATAAATTTTATACAAATAAATAAAATAGGGTATACCTTTTCAGAATCCTTTCGAAAATCCGATGCTACCACGTTGTAGAGAACCCTTCAATTAGTATACCCCCTAATTTAATTAGGATTTGATGGAGAATTCAAGTGGATTTGAGGAGAGAGAAGGTGCCGAAATTGGTTTCGGTTGCCATCGGGAAAAAAGAAAGAAAGAACGGGAGAATGAGGGAAAGGGGGGGAGGGATTATAAGAAAATAAATTCCAAACTAATCTACTGTAGAAAATATTTACCAAACTTGTCCACTTTCGAAAATATTTACCAAAGTTAGTCCATAACTGGTCCACTTTCGAAAATATTTGGGTTGAGGACAAATTACACTAAGGTGTTCTCCCATTATAGTAATAGATAGATAGATAGATATAAAATTATAATAATAATAATATTTTTATAAATGGACATTTACAAACACACCCCTAGACCTCCAAAATATTTCAAGTAAACCCCAACTCTTTTCTTTAATAGCACCAACAATACAAAATACATTGCAATTATCTCGCAATAATCCTTCAAAATTATAAAATAAAATAAACAATATTTATTCACATAAAATCTCAACTCATGGCTTCAATATATAGCAATAATACCAATCTACCATAAATATCCATACTTTTATCAATATTTAAATAAAATATATCAAAAATAATTTTCACCACTCAAAATATATAAAAACAGACATTTTCGATATTTTAAAAATTCGAGGTGTTATAAATTACCCCTTCAATAGTTACTGGCACTCCCGTGAACCCATGGAGTGTGTAGCCGGCTGGTTTGAGTCGGTCGCGGGATAGCTTGAGCCCTCAGAAGGCGGAGAGGAAGAGGATATTCACGGAGCTTCCGTTGTCTACTAGGATCCTTTCTACCTTGTAGTTGGCTATGTGGAGATTTATCACCAGGGCATCACAGTGGGGAGTTCTGACCCCTTCAAGATCTTTGCCTGAGAACGAGACAGGGACACCGAGGCCTTTGGGGGGGAGGGGTGCCTTGGACTGAATTGACCTCTCGGACGAAGGCTTTTCAGGAGGAGTTGGAAGAGCCTCCCATGGGGCCTCCGTGGATGAGATACAGGACGCGCTCCTCCTCGAAGTCAGGGGTTTCATCGCGATGCTCAGGACGCTTGTTAGCCCCCCGAGGCGGAGGAGAGGAGAGGTCAGTTCGGTCCTGTGCTCTTATGAACATGGCCAGCTGCCCCCTCTGGATGAGGGCTTCTATCTCATTCTTCAGCGCCCGACAATCGTTAGTGTTGTGGCCATGATCCCGGTGGTAGCGGCACCACTTCTCTTTGTTCCTCCTCTTGGGAGGGGTGTTCATCCTCGGAGCCAGAGGGATGACCCCTTCCTTCTCTACTTCCATCAGAATAGTAGAGATATTAGCATTGAGGGGAGTAAATTTCTCGAACCTGGGGGGAGGGCGGCGCTGGCCGCCATTATCTTTCTGAAGCTTCTTGGTGCCCTCTTCTTCGGTCGACTTTCTCTTTGTGCCGGAGGTGGATCCTCCGAGGCTCGGAAGGTAGGCGGCCTCTTCGGCCCGTATGTACTTTTCGCACCTGAGAAGTAGGTCGGCGAAGTTCTGGGGAGGCTTCTTAGCAAGAGAGTAGCAGAGGCTGGAATTAAAGACGTTGGATTGGAAGGCGGCCGTTGCGATGGATTGGTCGAGGGAAGCTATGGACCTGACCTCTGCAGTGAACCTCTTCACATAGTCCCTCAATTTCTCACCTTTCTCTTGCCTGAGCTGGAGGAGGGAGATGCTGGTCTTCTCCTTGCGTCTACTGCTCATGAAGTGGGTGATGAAGAGTGTTTCGAACTGCTCAAATGAGAATATGGAAGACGGGGCAAGGCGGGAGTACCATTCCCGAGCCGAGCCTTTAAGAGTGGCGGGGAATGTCTTACACAGCAAGGCATCGGAAGCTTGGTGGATGAGCATGAGGGTTTTGAAGCTTTCGATATGGTCTACGGGATCTGACTCTCCCGAGTAAGTTTCAAACTGCGGGGGCTTGAAGCCTCTCGCGATGGGAGCCTCCATGATGGTACGGGAGAAGGGAGGTCTGCTTGGACGGAAGGCCCTATCCCTCTGCTCTTCATCTCTGTTGATTCGGCCGATGCACCTCTCCATCTTGTGGAGACGTCGGTAGAGGGCATCGTCCCTTCGGTCGTAGTCGAACGAGCCTCTGGACTAGTCTTCGTAGGAAGGGGAGCGAGGACTATGGCGACGATAACCCTGGGAGCGGCGAGGGCTAGGAGTGCGCTGCCGGAGGTGAGGACTCTGGACCCGCGGGGGAGTAGGATCCCGTTGGGCATTGTGGATGTAAGGACGGAGATTGAGGGCTTGTTGCACCATTGCTTGGAGCTGCTGGAACTCGGCACGGGTGATGGGTGCCTCATCGTTCCTTGGGTGTTGCCGACCGGCAGGGGAATGATGTCTCCTCCTGTGGTGCTCGGGGGACTCCTTCCTTCCCCTTTGGGTAGGGGACCTTCTGTAATCTCGGCGGTGAGGGGACTGCTCACCCGGACGTTGTTGGCGGGAGGCTCCCTCTCGGGCCCGCTTCTCGTCCAGACGGTGGCGTAGGTCCTCTTCCTTGTGCCGATTTTGAGGATTGTTGGAGGCCATGGAATCCGTAGAGGCATTGTGTATGGAGACGCGGTCCTGGTGGAGAGGTTGCTTCATACGAGAAGTCCCCGGACCGACGTTTTGAGGACCGACGAGTCCCTTGGGGGGTTGCTGATTCTGGAGAGGAGGCTGATCTTGGTGAAGAGGGTCTTCCGCTTGAAGCGGAGGTTGTTCCTGCTGCAGAGCGGGCTGGACGGGGACTACCTCTTGCTGATCAGCGGGGTTGGGCCCACGATTGGACCCTCTGGATCTTGCTTTCCTAGGAGGCATGGCCGGAGAAGATCTGACCAACGGGAAGAGGGGAGGTTGCTATTCGTTTGCGTTCTCACAGATGGCGCCAATCTGTTACCGCTGAATCTGGTGTGGGGGTAAACAGACAGATGTTGTGAGTTCGTAGAAAAGCAGAATAGCAAACCTAACCTGTTCCGTCGGGGCTTGATCGCTGACTCCCGCCATTCACCTGCAAAAAGTGCGAGACACCGGGGTAGCCACTCCCTCCTTAGAATAGGACATGTCCTACGAATGCCCCTTCAGACTTCCAGCATTCACTTGACAATTTGCACAAAGTTGATGCTCCTATAGCTGCTCTGAACTGCTGTCAAATGCTCAGCGTGCCCTTCTTCCACTCCTGCTAGGTCCAACTTTAACAAATCATACACTTAGGTTCTTTCCTCCAATTTGGAGTTTACAGCCCTTATAGCATAAATATGCAATGAGATTGCTCAAGATGGTGTAATCAACAAAACTAAATCTATAGTTGACTCCCGCACACATCTCAACTTCTTGAAAAATAATTTAGACAAAGAATATGATGAACCATAATTGAAGAAAATGGTTACCTGGATTTCATATATATATAAATCCAATTGTTTACAAAAAGTGTTATATCATATATTACTTCTTAGTCCAAAATAAATTTCAAAATATTACTTTTAAACTTAGTTGCAACTCCATATGCACATACTGGAAATGTCTCTCCTGCCTTCTTCAGCTTGCCTGTAGTAAGTGCGAGCTCTTACTCTTGTTGAACAGGCTCCTTTCCTTTGTTGTTTATCTTCGGGGCTAATCTGCCGTCATTTTTATGAAGTTGGAAACAATTTGGCCCAACATGACCAATCTTCCCACAATTGTAACATGTACGGGTCTCCACCTGAGGGTCCTTCCTCGGGTACTGGCTCATGAAATGACCTTGCTCACCACACAGGCAACAACTTCCTGGCTTGGTGCCTCCAAATTTTCCCTCAATTTTCTGAATCTTCTGCTTCTGACCTCGGTTCTCGAACCCTTATGCTAGTGCAGATCTTTTTCTTTGTAATTGTGGACATACTGATTTCTTGTGTCCAACCTCCCTACAAAAATAGCATACTACAAACTTGGTGGTCTCCTGGACTTGATCCCATTCATGTTGTAGACCTGCAAATCTGGAATTAAAGTGTTCTCGCTCCTCTGCTAGGCTTGCTAAATATAGCTCTGCAAGCATCACCCAGTTGCTTAGCTCGACGACCTTTCCCGATCCTGTACTTCCTCAGCTTCTTAATTCTCAAATGTATGCTGACCGTCGCCACTGTGTGTTCATCCACACTTAGCTCCTGTGATGGTGAAGGCAAGTCTGTCATGAGATTAGCTTGTAGTGAAATCTCGTTCGGTTCTTCGCTTGAGATCATCGGATCATCCCTTAAAATTGGCTCACTCTCTTCCATCAATACATCCTCGGTTAGGATATCCTCGAACACCGTCATTCAAAGGCATACATACTGAAATTAGTCCAGATATAGAAAAATTTTAAAACATAAGTTGAAAGAAACAACAATATGAATTATAATTGTCTACAACTAGCTAAAACCCGACCCCAAAAAGGCATCCAAGTTTAATTTTCCTACTGTGTTGGACTGTAAGTGGAAGTAGGCTCTAATACCACTCTGTAACGCCCCGATCTTCCTATATGGGGAATTCGAGACACAAGCTAGGACCTTTACATTCAATTAGCCACAATACACAGAAAACCCGGAAAATTTAAAACTTTTTATTCAACACAAATATATTACAAGTCCGAATGTTATAAAACTGCAATACATTACATTAGTGTTATAATAATGTCATACAAGCCCAAGTGTTACAAACTTTCAATAAAAAATTACATCAGAGTACAATGAATAATATATCACACTTGGTACTTCACTTGGATGCTTCTCAACATGAAATAAATTACAACAGATATTACAATTGAAAATAAGAATCAACACTTTGCTTCTCTTGCCTTGAGTCCTTCTTAATCTAGTACCTGTAGTTTTGCAATCCAGTACCTATTGAAATGGGGACGTTAGTACATAAACTGACACTTTAAGGCTGATGACTAGCAGCAATTCTCAACTTTAAACAAATAGATTGATGAAAAGAGAAACGTGTATATATATAATTGCTGTGTCAGTGTAGGCTATGACTTAGAATCTAATGCAGGATTAACTAATGCAATGATGCTCTTATTCTAATGCAAGCAATTCTCCGGAACAGTATGCGTCCTATGCTACATACGCCCATAACAAGTCATTTCTTCATATATAGGGATTGGAACCCGCGCCATGAATTCTACTCTTGTACTCAACCTGTTTATGAAGATACAACGTGACTGGTGAGGTTGCCCTGAAAAAGTCTAATCCCGCCATTCGTAGTCATATAGTGCTGTCTCCGTTTTCCACTATTGCCCAGCGTACCGGACCTCACTCAAAAATCTGACGAACACAGGGTATCCGACAACACAGGTTAGCTCGAAGCATCCCCTGTGCCCCCCTACCTGATAGACCATAGTCTATAACTTGTTCGCCCTTCTTGATATAGAGCATGAAGAGGTTCTGGGGGTCCATCCCCTAGCTTCGACAGGAATCTCTTCCGCCCTTATCATGGCACTGCAGAAATTAACAGACATGATATGGATCCCGTGCTCCCAACTAGTGAGAAGGCACATACCGTATCCTTTTGACAGGAAGGGTACAACCAATAACACAACCTAGTGCTGGCCTATAGAACAGGTCGGATCATAAGGTATCACCCTTAATACCAACTCTTTTCCTTCGGCGAAAATGATAATAAATAAGGGTTAAGTAGTAATAGCCATAAGTTACGACCCTAATGATGTCACTAAACCTAAACAATCTTATGGGGTTTTCAATTTAGATTTTCTTAAGATTATCATGGTCCAACTCATGGCCTATCGATCCAAGATACCAGTAATGGAATCTCCCTCACTCATCACAGTCCCTAACTTGGATCTTGTCAATATTCTCGGCCCGCGATCAATCCACACCGGTTAAGATCCGTCAGTGCACGAGGTGTGATTTATCCATAGTTTCCAAGGTGGTAAGATACGAGTCTTGATGGTTGGTGACCCCTTGGGTAACTATAAGACCCTAGAGGAGCTTTTATCAAGCTAACAATAATAGTGACATTCCCAACCATCACTACCCATACATTGAAGATGAAGAACGTTCACATGATATGGTCTAATTTTAATTAGAAGCACATATAGCTAGAATTCATGGGTTCTCTTTCTCGAATTTGAACTAGAACAACATGCAACTAGGTTCATGGATTCTTCCCAAATTTAAGCTAGAACACATGCAACTTGGTTCATGGGTTCTTTCTCAAATTTAAGCTAGAATCACCTAGAAACTAAGTGCATGGGTTCTTCATCAAATTGAGTTAGAACTACCATGAAACTAATTTCAAGGGTTTCTTTTAGAAATTGAACTAGAAAAATCATGGAACTATAACATTCATGGTTTCTTTTTAATGGTTTAAGTAGATTAACAGGCAAGCCAAATTCATGGGTTTCCTTTTCATAGTTTGACTAGATTAGCATGCAACAATAATATACAACTCAAACATGCCTGGGTACTTTTAACAACCTAGAGTAATTAGAGCATGCTACTACAACACACTACTCAAATATGCATGGGTTCTTTTAGCAACATACGCCCCAAGCATGCATGGGCTACAACTCAAGCATGGGTTCTTTACTAGAACAACTACAACTCAAGCATGGGTTCTTTACTAGAACAACTACAACTCAAGCATGCATGGGTTCCTTTTGAAATCTTTACTAGAACAACTACAACTCAAGCATGCAAGGGTTCTTTACTAAAACAACTACAACTCAAGAATGGGTTCCTTTTGAAATCTTTACTAGAACAACTACAACTCAAGCATGGGTTCCTTTTGAATTCTTTAGTAGAACAACTACAACTGAAGCATGGATTCCTTTTGAAATCTTTACTGGAACAACTACAACTCAAGCATGGGTTCATTTTGAAATCTTTACTTGAACAACTACAACTCAAGCATGGGTTCCTTTAGAAATATTTACTTGAACAACTACAACTCAAGCATGGGTTCCTTTTGAAATCTTTACTGGAACCACTACAACTGAAGCATGGGTTCCTTTTGAAATCTTTACTGGAACAACTACCACTCAAGCATGGGTTCCTTTTGAAATCTTTACTAGAACAACTACTCAAGCATGCAACATTGCTTCATGGGTCTTCTAGAAACCTTTGATTACCCAAATTTGATTCTTCACAAGCATGGAAAGTAAACTCATAACCATTATCAAGGACATTACCCACATATTACAAAGACTGCTCTTTTATGAATTACAAGTCTTACATATTACAAAATCTAGTCTTATTGAATTTACAAGTCCTACATACAACAAAATTTACTTTTATTGAATCTACAAATCCTCCATATTACAAAACCTTTTTTTTTTAATCTACAAGTTCCTCCATATAACAAGGTCCACTTTTTATGAACTAGGGTTAGTAAAGACTTGATCTTTAACGTGGTAGAAAGCAACATACAACAAAAAAACTAATCTTTTATTAGCTTGTTGAGTTCTACAACCCCAATTTGGGTATGTAATTATTCTCACTTCACTAATCTTATATGCTAATAGTTTTAGTCCAAGTTGTATAGTTTTGTGTTAAGAAAATAACAATAATGAAAACAATATTCATATCAAGTTTAAAGATTCCATCTTTATGGGTTTTTAGTGAGTTCTACCCTTCAAAACTTTTCATGTGATCATTCTTGATCCACACTACTCATATGCACAAATCAATTAGTCCAAGTTTTTAGTTTAGCAAAATAACCATAACAACAACAATAACCATAACAAGGTCTTAAAAATTCAACCTTTATGTTATTTGTTTTAGTTCTACCATCTATCTTTTCATGTGATCATTTTGGTTCAAATGACCATTCATATGCTTATGATTTAGTCCAACTTATTTAGAACATACACATACCACATACAACAAATAAAAGAGAACAAAAAAAAAGTACAATAAGAAGTAGAGAAACTCCCATCTTGATTTCGTTGTCGGAAGAACTAGACAAGAATCCTTCTCCTTCCACCTAGCTCCTAAAGAAAACCTACAAATGAAGAACTCTCTAGTTATGGTTTCTTTCTCTCTTTCTTTTCCTCTTTATTTTTTCTTTTGGGAAATGAGGCAAGAGGTGAAGGGGGGAGGGGGAGGGGGGTGTAGCGCCCCGAATTCCTAACTTAGGAACTCGTGACACTCTCCAGAATCTTTCTTCAAATGAGCCACAACACAACAAAAATCATAGAAAGTTAAAAAATTTTATTATATCAAATTGTTATTACAATGTCTAATGATTACAATAATTACAATTAATTGTTAAAACAAGAATGTACAATAAAATTTGGACAGTAACTTTCACTTGGATGCTTTCCACTTGCTCGAGCTTTCCCGCGCTCCCAAGCTGGCAATCCTGCACTGATAACTGTGGGCACGTCAGTTGAATACAACTAACGAAATGCTATATTCGACTATCCTCTCTACGCCATAATATAACGATTCCAACCTCAACAATCCACAAAATATTTGATGCGAAGAAAGTGGTGAAGTCAAGCAAGTGTCGGTGTATGCCATGACCTAATCTAATACACACTATGCACACAAGCTCCTAAAGCTAATGCACGTATGGTTGAAAGATATGCATCCCATACTACACACCCCCCAACCAAACGATGTTCTTCAGTTTGATGGGGCTCGATCCCCACTATGCATCCTACTCTTCTGCTCTCCTGTTTCTGATTCCAGTGATGGTGAGGCTGCAGTCGTCCGGCTTACTCCGTCACTGCTGTCATTAGTGGTGTCAATCCTCGTGTTTTATCCACTATGCCCGGGATCCCAGTCGTAGGCTTACTCCTTCACGACTGTAATCATGGTATGTTGCGGTCTCCTGGACTTCACCAAAAGCTGATATACGGGCACTAGGACTCCCCACCGGAGGACTTAGAGTCTTTCCCGTAGAGTCTCGCTCTGTAGGGTCTTCCTTTAAACCTCCTGCCTGCATCGATTAACAAAGGACCTAACGGATATAAGGTTTCCCCAACTCCGCTACACTCGTCCTTACAC
Organism: Hemerocallis citrina; assembly: GCA_017893485.1. NCBI lineage: Eukaryota > Viridiplantae > Streptophyta > Magnoliopsida > Asparagales > Asphodelaceae > Hemerocallis > Hemerocallis citrina. The sequence goes on along the minus strand of JACEHZ010000622.1, from coordinate 10,121 downwards.
TAGAGCAGAACTTGCAGTCGAGACGACGTCAACACTCCAAACCTCCTCAAAGGTTGTTACGGACATAAAGACATTCCTGCCGAAATAGCGGAGCCCCCACAGAGTCTGCCCGACTCCGTTACAGGGCGGCTTGGGGTCCCTGTTCGCGTTAAACAAACCTAGGATTTGGCCAGGCGTGCTGACGCCATGCATCCCCCTGACAGGCGAACACCCTCACTAGTGCCCGTCCTTACATTCAACCGAAATTCGATCTAGTCTTACCAAAGTATCCATGCTACCCCACTCCATGACTAAAGGTACGGTTAATTACACGATTACTAGTATTTCTTTTATCAACCGATTACTAAAAGCCATCACTTTAGCAAAACTCTAATTCTCTTTCATTTTCTTATTAGAAGTATGAACCTCTAGGCGAGCTATCTCATATTTCCCATTCCCTTAGTTAGTCTACCTATCTACCATATTCAATCCCTAACTTGGTAAACAACTTGGTTTGCTATGAACAACTAGTTAAGTTCTACTTGTAGACTCTTTCTAATTAGTCACCTTTTATCATCGATGGATCTTAACCCCTCCCACACTAGGACTCAACTAGCCCTCAAGTCCGGCCCAAGGGTTGGCCCGCCTCGACCTACACTTGGCACGAACCAACGACGAATCGACCCCGTCGATTGCCGCAACCGCCACCTACGCTTGGAGTTCGATCGCAACCTCGGCCCGACCAACAAGTTGCTTCCGCTAAACTTAACGCTCCACAGTTCTCGACAAGTGGTAGCTCCAAACACAAACCATGGTATCCATCCATACATGGCGAGTACATCGGTGCACGAGTTATCTCCTCCAACATGTTCGATATGACACGGGTCTTATTCTACTCGTCTAGGTTTGTCAACAAGACTAAGTCCTAGAGTCTCAAATACTCAACCCGATGTATCCCAACAAAATACACTATACTAGGAGTAAGTACTAACTCACGAATACCCAAAAAGGGGTTCTAAGAACCCTAAAATTGACAATTCATAAATCCAAACAGCAAGCACACATTTGGCGTTTATGCCAAAACGGAGTCGCTCCCGGTCCCGATTCTTTGAGAAATTGCGATCGGGCGCTCCCATGCTTCTACTTAAGATAAACAGCAAGTAGTAGCACACTTTGGTCATGGATTTCATCCCAAAATGGTCAACCACACTACCCCAACATCCAATACAATTTCCTCTTCAAAACAGTGAACAACATTGTCTATATTGGGGTCTACAAGCAACTATAGGCTACCCTTAGCAAGGAACTTTAGGTAATTTAAGTCCTAACCCAAGTACACATCTATAACATGAGTTTTGACCTCAAAAATTAACTCTAAGCCAACAAGATACAAGTTCAAACTCATTTCAATGAACATGGTGCAAAACAGTAAGCTTTAAGATTCATTGTGTTTCTGTCGTCACTTGCAAAAATCATATAAAATCACAAACTTATTCAAATCATGATTTCTTAGTCATTCCAGAAAGGTCTATGTGTCTACTAAAACTTCTTAGTTACAAGTTTCTTCAGAATAGGTCGTTTCTAAGCCTTTATGGTCCCATCTTTAACAATTATACAGATTCTCAGAACAGCACATCATATTAGCACAGTCATGGGGTAAAATCAGATTAAAATAGTAAACAGTGTCAGAACATTATGAAATTTGAGATTCTAGCCCCGGACACATGACGTGACAGCACTTCCAAAAATCAGGTAGTTCTACCAAGTAGATTTTTAATTATGTCTCTTTGAATAACATAAAAAACGGAGCAATAACAGCATCAGTTCTGTTTACTAAAAATAACTAGCTAAGCTTGCATGATTTTATTAACATAGTTACAGTTGTTCAAATCTCATGACATTTGAAACATAGGTCTTAGATACATTTAACAATTACATACTAAAATTTGACATCATTCCCATAAGCATGCAGTAAGGTACAAGTGATTCTTTTCACAACAGTAACAACAAAAACTGTTTCTTTCTATTCTGACGAGCATGTAAGTTTGCATTTTATTTTAATAGTAGAAAAAATCATAAAATCTGGAAATATTACTGAAGATGTACGAAACATAAGTGAACATTATGTAAAAATTTAAAGTTAATACATGCAGTAGTGTTCAAGATATGATCTATGGATTGAAAAAAAAATTTCAGCTTTTGCAACAGGATTTTCTGGTTTGGGTTTCTTAGCACAAAACGAGTTACTAGGGTTCATTCTAGAGCATGCATGTCATTTTCAGTCACTACAATCACCATTTGAAAATCAAAAACAAACAAAGAGATTAGAACCACCCACCTTGATAAGTTTGATCGAAAAGAGAGATCCTACAAGCTCCTAGCTCCTCGATTAGCCTTCTCGCTCCTTGGTTCCTCCTCCTTGGCTTCTCTTCTTCTCCTTAGCTTCTCTTCTTCTCCTTGCTTTCTCTCCTTCCAATTCAGTAGAAAGTCTCTCTTTCTCTCTTTCTTTTTCTCTATCTCTTAAGTGTGGAGGTTGAAGAAGATGGAAAATGAGAAGTGGAAGTAGGGGGTGATTTTAAAACACAAAAGAGAAGCGCGGGGGGTGGGGGGGGGGGGGGGGGGGGAGGTGGTCGTGACCGGATTTGGGACTTGGGAAAGAGAGAGGCATCTTCTCTTGTATTGGTAAGAGTGGGAGGTGGAGTGTAGAGATGGTGAATGACTCATCATGAGTCAAAACCCTAACCCTAGTTCTCAAATTCCCTCCATCTTTTCCCTCCTAAATCTTGGCCGGCCACCCCTTGTGCATGTGCACAACTTTTTTTTTGTTACATATCATGGTACCCTACAAGTGTTGAGTTACACTAGGGTCAACTCGGGTTTAATCGAGTTTAGTTGAAGCTTATGTGTTAATTTCATACTAAAAGCTTCAAAAAGAAAAAAAAAATAACATTTTAGTGCTTAACAAATCATACATATATTCGTATGAAAATCCGTGGTGTTATACAACTCCCTCCTTAGAATACTTCTGTCCTCAGAACTACACTTAGTGGAAGGAAAAACATAAATGAAACTGAAAAATTTTACACAAATAACTCCGGGTAAGTCCCTTGCATTCGGCTCTTGGCTCCCAAGTAGCTTATTCGACGAATTGATTCCTCCAGAGAACCTTGACCATCGGAATGATCTTGTTTCTCAGCACCTTCTCTTGACGATCCACTATCTGCATAGGTCATTCCTTGTAGGAGAGATCCACCTGCAAATCTTCTGGAATTTCGGGTAGTTGATGACCCGGGTTGGCACGTACTTCCTCAGCATGGATACGTGGAAAACATTATGTAGGTGGCTTTCCCAATCATTTTCAAGATTCTGTAGGGTCCAATATACCTCGGGGCCAGCTTGCCACCCCTTCCAAATCTAACTACGCTCTTGGTTGGCGAGACCTTCAAGAACACGGAATCTCCTTCCTCAAATTCGAGCTCTCTACGGCGGGTGTCGGCATAGCTCTTCTGCCTACTCTGCGTGATCTGTAGCCTCTTTCTTATCAATTCAATCTTCTCTAAAGTCTGTTGTACAATTTCTGGTCCGAACATCTGCCTCTCGCCCACTTCATACCAACATACGGGTATCCTACACTTTCTCCCGTACAGTGCTTCGAATGGAGACATCTTAATACTAGCCTGGTAGGTATTGTTGTAAGAAAATTCAACCAATGCTAGATGCTTCTCCCAGCTCCCTCCGAAGTCCAAGATGCATGCTCGGAGCAAATCCTCCAAATTCTGTTCACCTTTTCTGTATGTCCATCGGTCTGTGGGTGAAAAGCAGTACTGAAATCCGTCCTTATCCCCAATGCTATCTGTAGACTCTTCCAGAACCGTGAGGTAAACCTCGCTTCTCTGTTAGATACTATAAATACTGGCACACTGTGTAGTTTCATGATTTCCTAAATGTAGACTTCTACCAACTTCTCCATAGACCAGGTTGTCCTCATCGGTATAAAATGCGCTGATTTCGTCAACCGGTCCATGATCACCCAAATGGAATCATTCCCCCCAGGACTTCTTGGTAATCCTGTGACGAAATCCATACTGATGTCCTCCCACTTCCATACTCAAATGGGCAAGGGTTGTAGTAATCCTCCGGGCTTCTGATTTTCTGCCTTTATCCTCTGACAAGTGAGACATCTGGCTACGAACTCCGCTATATCTTGCTTCATTCCGGCCCACCAATAGAACTGCTTCACGTCTCGATACATCTTCGTGCTCCCTGGATGAACTGCTAGTAAGGTGGTGTGTGCTTCCTTCATGATCTCCTCACTAAGATCCCCCGCCTTGGGCACACACAACCGATCTCCAAACCACAACACTCCTTATTTAACATTGAACTCAGGAAGTTTCCCTTCGTTCGCTTGCTTCTTGAGTGCTTGGGTCTCCGTATCGCCATCTTGACTCCTCTTCACTCGGTCCTTCAGACTTGGTTGGAGTTCTAATTAAGCTAACATAGCACCCAACCCTTGAGAAATCATCTCAATACCGACTCTCCTTATCTCTTCTTCTAACTCCTTCCTCATAGCTGTTAACATGGAAATGCTACTCTTCATGCTGAGTGCATCTACCACCACGTTGGCCTTTCCTAGATAGTACAAAGTCTCCTACCTGATATCTTCCAACACTTCCAACCATCGCCTCTGCCTTAGATGTAAGTCCTTCTGCTGATGGATATACTTTAAGCTCTTGTAGTCTGTGTACATCTCCACCCTTTCTCCGTAGATATAATGTCTCCATATCTTCAAGGCAAAGATGATAGCAACTAGCTCTAAGTCGTGAGTTGAATAGTTCTTCTCATGTGGTCGGAGCGGCCTCGATCCATAGGCAATGACTTTCCCTTCTTGCATCAGAATGCATCCAAAACCCAAGTGAGATGCATCACTATCGATTACATCCCCTTTACCCGGTTGATGTAAGACCAAAACTAGTGCTGATATTAGTCGGTTCTTCAGCTCCTGGAAACAAGCTTCACACTTATCGGTCAAAGCTGTGAGTTGTACCGCAATCTTGGCATAATCCTGAATGAACTTCCTGTAGTACCCGGTCAATCCCAAAAAGCTCCTTACTTCCTTCACTGTCCTTGGCTGAGGTCAATCTTTCACCGCCTCTATCTTTTATGGGTCAGTGGCCACTCCCTCCTTAGAAAGGACATGGCCGAGAAAAGCTACTTCTGTAACATCGTGAATTCCAAAATACAACTAAATTCGAAGTTCCACAGGATCTTTACACTACTTTCGTACAATTTTACAAGGAAATAAAGAACTTTTGTTACATCAGAGTTTACAATTACATTACATATTTACAACGGAAGCAAATTACAACAATTTACATAAATTGAAATGTATAACACTTGAATCATTCTTTATCAGCATGCATTCTTTAGTCTTATTAATCACTTTATCCTGCATAGAAATTGTGGGCACATCAGTTGCTTACAACCGACAAAATATTATACACGGCTATCCTCTCTATGCCGAAAACAGTATAACGATTCTCAAATACTTAAACAATTAAAAACTTGATCACAAACAAAACTACAAGGGGCTATCCAATAGATGTCGTGTTGTACGGTGCACTTAGTCCTTAATGCAGTTATGTATATTATATGACACTAATGCGCACTTGTTCAGATTCTATACATACCATACTACATAGGTCTGAGGGTAAGCCCTTAACCGTTCTTCATCTTGTAGGGTTCAATCCCTCATCACGACTTACACTACTTCAGTAACTACGATAAGTACCCTAGATGTTCTATGTGTACGAGCTCATGTCCATACAACCTGAAGAAGAATCCCACGTCATGTCACGACGCGTCGTGAAGAACCTATGGAAAATTCAGCCTCCGTCATGGAACATGACACCACGACACCACTCGCAGTCACCAAACACCCCACGATTGTTACCTGCGGTACAGACTCCTGGAGACATATCCAAGTCATGTCACGACGCATCGTGAAGACAGCCTGTGAATACTCTCACACCGTAGCTCCGAGGCCCTCATACTCGTGTTTTTCTCTTATTTTCATCACGTCTTCACTATGTATCTAATTCTTAGTTATTTGAATCATGAACAAAATCAATTCTCTAGAGTTAGCCCTTCTACTATACCGGTCTCAACTATTTATATCACATGACCCAAATCTTGGTCGTTTCATTTCAAATTTCATTTCAATATATTTCTTTTCGATGCCGGTATGAGGCTTAGTTGCACTCTAATTCTCAATTTCAATTCATAATCACAATATTTGAGTTCTCATACTCATATAGTTCTTTTTCACAATTAACATGATTTCTATTCTTTCCAATAATTCAAGGCTCCAATTCAATTCATAACATTCTCATTCAACCAAAATAAGTCTCAGTTTCCGTACTATTATTTCTTTTCCTCCAAAATTTCAAAATCATATTTCTCATTTACTTTTCAAAGCACACATTACCCAAAATAATAACAAAAATCTTAATGAAACACACTTCAAGTTCTTTTTACACAAAATCCCCTTTTATAAATCTAGCATAACTCAAAAACTTACTTTTATACTTGTACTTGTGCAAAATATCAATTTTTATAAGGTTCATAACTCAAAAATTTTTCTCTCAAGCTATTTAAATCAAGTCGAACTAGTGTACAATTATTTTTCATGAAGTCTACATAATTTTATAACAATTATAGGATTTTCCCCAAATTTTTAAAGTCACAAAATCACCAAAAAAACAAAAAACAAACAAAAGTTTTCAAATTGCTGAGTTCGGGAATCGAACCAGCGACCACAGACAAAGCCAACGCACGCACTAACCAAAGGGACAGAGCACAACCAAGTCACAAGGATGGTTCGGATTCATATGAGCCCAATCTCGAGTTCAGATTTTTCCAAAAGAAAATAAAAAGAAAAAGTCACTTGTTCGGTTTCGAACCTGAGACCAAGGCCAGAACCCACGTTACAGTAAGCGCGCCCAACACACCCACTAACCAATTAGGTTAAGTGGCCAACTGATATGAATTGGATTTTTAGGGGGTTTGATCTTAGTTTCGGTTCATTCGAACTTTTTATGAAAAGTAACTAATTTTAATTTTGTTTCTTTTCCATTATCTTTCAAAAATTCCAGAACATAACTTTTATACATTTCTAACATATCAGTAAATTAAATCTTGATTTTTGACATAAAAACATCACTTTTTTTATTTGACTACAAATTTTTCTATAATTTCAAATATGTACAACCACAATCGTTTCTTTTGTAAATTGGCATTCAAACTTCTTGCATTTCCTTCTTATTATGACTATCAATATTACTTAATTATTTCAGTAACAAAAATCCCTTTTTTTTCTCATTTTTAACCATTGAAATAGCAAATTCACCACTAAGCATGATTAACATTTCAATCCAATTAAGCATACAATCATGTCTCCTTGAAATAGCACAATTCATCAATTAAAGCATGGCAGAAATGTCAAGATTGAACTAACTATCAAAATTTGCAACTAATTATCATTCTTTTCACACACAATCAAGCATTCTAATTTGTCTTAAACATATGGCTAGAATAACTATGTATCTTTTCAAATGCATCAACCATACTCTAGCATGAACCTAGTTAGAAGTGTAAGAGAATCACCCACCTTTGATGGAGAGAAAAACAAATAAAGTCCTAATGATCTCCTACAATGATCGAGCGAAGCCGTCTCCTCCTAAATCAAGCCACCAAAAAGCTTCTCCTCATAATGAAGCCGCAACCCGAGCCTTGCCCCCTAGTGTAGTCCGGCCTCTTCCTTGGATGAAGAACAAAATAGCACACTATCTCACAACTCCTCAATCTTTTGTCTTACTCAAATTACTTCTCTTTCTTTTCTTTCTATTCTTTACTTTCAAAAATTCTAAGTGTGAGAATGAAAAGTATAAGGAGGAGTATTTATACAATTTTTTGGGGTGAATGTAGGGCTTGGATGTGATCAAATGGTTAAAGATCAATGGTCTAGATGAACTAGAGAGTTATAAAAACTACCCATGATACACAACCACCTCTCCACCACTTCCATCTCTTCCACATCCCTCCATCACAATCTGGCCTAGGTAAAGGTGTGCAATGCACACCCTAGTGCGTGCACGTGCCAACTAGTACTCCCTCCTTACAAGTGTACATGTGCATAAAAAAATATTTGTTCATGAAAAGAGTCTACACTACAAGTTGGATTGTTTAAAAGAGAAATAAGTTAAATGGGCTCACTTAATGGGCCAATTTAATCATGGGTTTAAATAATTAAAATAATTAATTAATAAAGTGGGCTTTAAAAGACAATTTGGGCATTAGATTTTAATTAGGCTTTAAAGGAAAATAATTTTGGAAAAATAAGGGAGAACAAATACAATAAAAATATTTTATACGAAAAATTATAGAAATGAAATTATACGTGCAAAACATGTAAAATCATAAAAATCTTATAAATCAAATCTAGGGTGTTACAACACTCCCTCCTTAGAATAGTTCCGTCTCGGAACTACACTTAAAGAGTGAGAAAACCGGAATACAAAAAGAGATAAGAAATGAAAGAAAAGAAGATACAAATCACACAAAGTGCTCAGGATGATCCTTCATCATCCACTCCTCAGATTCTCAAGTAGCCTCTTCAACCAACTGGTTTCTCCAGACTACTTTGACCATCGGTATCGTCTTGTTCCTGAAGACTTTCTCTCGACAATCGACAATCTCAACCGGAAGCTCAATGTAACTCAGATCCAACTGCAAACCCTCCGACATTTATGGCAAATGGTGACTAGGATCTGGAATGTAACCTTTCAATATAGACACATGGAAGACATTGTGCACCTGAGACAACTCTTCCGGGAACTCTAACCGATAAACAGCTTTCCCAATCTGCTCCAATATCTTGTATGGGCATATGAACCTTGGGGCCAACTTCCCACCTCTACCGAAGCGAATCACACCCTTATTAGGTGAAACCTTCAGAAAGACAAAGTCACTCACCTCAAACTCAAGGTCCCTCCTCCAGTTGTCTGCATAGCTCTTCTGCCTACTCTGAGCATCCACCAACCTCTTCCTGATCAGATCGATCTTTTCGGAGGTATGCTGCACAATCTCAGGCCCAAACATCTGCCGCTCTCCAACTTTGAACCAACAAACAAGTGTTCTGCATTTCCTGCCATACACGGCTTCGTACGGCGTCATCCCAATACTAGTCTGAAAACTGTTGTTGTAGGCAAACTCTACCAGAGCCAAGTGCCTTTCCAACTGCCTCCAAAGTCTAGTACCCAACACCGAAGCATATTCTGAAGAATACGGTTGACTCTCTCGGTCTGCCCATAGGTCTGAGGATGAAAAACAGTGCTGAAATCCATCTTGGTACCCAAAGCTGTCTGTGGACTCCTTCAGAAATGCAAAGTAAACCACGCATCCCGATCAGACACAATGGTTAACGGAACACCATAAAGCTAATGCACGCCTGGTTGAAAGATATGAATCCCATACTACACACCCCCTAACCAAATGACGTTCTTCAGTTTGATGGGGCTCAATCCCTCATAATGCATCCTACTCTTTTGCTCTCCTGTTTCTGATTCCAGTGATGGTAAGGCTACAGTCGTCCGGCTTTATCCGTCACTACTATCATTAGTAGTGTCCAATCTTCGGTTTTATCCACTATGCCCGGGATCCCAGTCGTAGGCTTACTCCTTCACGACTGCAATCATGGTATGTTGCTATCTCCCCGAACCTCACCAAAAGCTGATATACAGGCACCAGGGCTCCCCACCGGAGGACTTAGACTCTTTCCCGTAGAGTCTCGCTCTGTGGGGTCTTCTTCTAAACCTCCTTCCCGCATCGATCAACAAAGGACCTGACGGATATAAGGTTTTCCCAACTCTGCTACATTCGTCCTTACACTAGAGCAGAACTTGCAGTAGAGACAACATCAACACTCCAAACCTCCTCAAAGGTTGTTACGGACATAAAGGCATTCTTGCCAAAATAGCGGAGCCCCCACAGAGTCTACTCGACTCCGTTACAGGGCAGCTCGGGGTCCCTGCCCGCATTAAACGAACCTAGGATTTGGCCAGGCATGTCGACGCCATGCATCCCCC